>CAMOHE010050855.1:14738-28107 GCA_946598075.1 Artocarpus hirsutus | reverse complement strand
ACATAGCCAATCTCATCTAATAGACTGAAGATGTTTGCATGACGATTCAAGACAGCGACGTGGAATATAGTTCGGTTTTTCTCATCGACTTCCCACACCAAATCAGGGTAAGAGTGAATAAGCTCCAACAAGAATTGAAAGTTCCCCAATTCTGCCGCCTCAAATAAAAATCTTGATGGTTTGTCAATAATTTGTTTCACCTCCAAGTCTGGTAATTGTATTAAAATTTCGTTCCACAGGCCTCTCGTAAGTTTAAGGGCATCACTGTCTATGTAATTTGTGTCGTATGAGGACATCAATCCTATGATCATGGAGTAAAATTAGTGCTGAATACAACTTCTGTCCTAAAAATAAATTAACTTAGTATAGATTTGATATTTCAATAACTAACAAAAGAAATACTAGACATCATCTGAAGCAAAGTTCATTATAACAGGGAACGATCGAAATTTAAATGGCTATACTACATTGTATCCTATGAGTGCTTAGGGAATTCAAATAATCTGCACAGATTATATGCATCTTGTAATTTGCCATACTAATACCTTCTCATAAAATATTAAAAAGGAAAATAAGTACTAGGAGAAAGAAAGATACTCATGCTGGTGCAACTCTTGCAGAGTCTTGCACTTTGCTTAAGAAATGCCAATGGCTTTCGGGCTAAAACATGCAACGCGGTGTCGCCATTGACATCACGAGCGAGGGCCAGTGTACTGTCATCTTCAAACATTTTCAATGCCAGACCTGCATATGCAGTCGCATATGAAGTCTAAGCTCACAAAATTGAATGCCAACCGAATCTAAATATTTGATGAATGCTAATCTTGAATGTAGACATTCTGATTTATAAGCTACAATTTCACTTTTAAAGAAATTATATATATATATATATATATATATATATATATATATATATACAATTTCTGTAAAAGTGAAATTGTAGCACCCAAATCAGAATGTCTACAACTAAAGTAACGCTTACCATGCAAATCAGAATCGATGCAATTGAAAAATATCCCCCTCCATTCTTCCTGACCTACTGTTGCCTTAATTATAGGATACAAAAGCCAAGCTATTTCTGCATGTCCAAACAAAGCCGCCATGTAGAGTGGCGTCTTTCCATGCCCTCCTGGAATCAGTGGCAACCGGGCATCTTTTTGCATCAAAAGGACAACAATTTCTATGCTTCCAGATACAACAGCCAGGCAAAAGGCCGTGTTCCCGTTGCAATCTTGAAATTCAACTTCTTCTTCGTGCATCAAATTCAACAACTTCTCCACGAATTGAACGTGTTTTGCTCCTGTGGCCACGTGAAGCACAGTTTCCTCTGCCGTTGTGATTGCCGCATGTAATATTTTCCTGTCTTCCGTAATGATGGTTTCAGCGCCAATCCAGTCATTGCTCAATGCAGCTCTGTATAGGGGAACACCTTTGTGTAGGTATTGTTGTCTTGCGTCTTCTGCATAGAATTTTAGAAGTCAAATATAAATTGTTTGTTCATTTGGTAGACTGCAATTTGGAAGGGTACGTCTTTTCTTTTTCTTTTCCTTTTTTTTTATTAGAAAAAATTTTCCATTTCCTTTAAACAAGAGTTACGCATTCTATTTGTCAAGTTAATTTGTTTATCACGCCAGCCACATTTTAATTACAATAAAAGAAAAAAAATAAATAAGTACTAATTGGGATGATCATATGGATATCTTTTTAAATAGTATCAGCCTTTAAACAAACGTGCATAGCAATTTGTTAGACTTAATCTTGAGACTCTTGACCATGAGAATATAGTAAGCAATTTGTATTATTGTGGACAGTACCCAGTTGAGGTCGAATGATTGGAAGTGAGAAGGATTTGTGACGTAGGATCAAGATATAGGAGATAGAATTAAAGAGAGAAGGATATAATGAAAATTTAAATTATAAAAAAAAAAATTCAAAGAGAGAATAAGAACTCAAGATTTGAAAACCATGAATTTTAATATTAATTAACCATTTGCCCTTGAGATTAAATCGCAAGCTAGCTACCATGTTCATAGGAAAACCAAATAACAAACTATACAGGTATTAAATCAACATTGTGGCTTTCTAAATCAACCGGAAGGCCCACCTCGGTGGTTGCCACGATTTTTTGCCAATTAATACTTGTTAGGGTTTTCAGCAATGTTGCCTCCTAAACTTATTGTACATTAGCAATTTGCTTCTTTGAACTTTTAAATTTAACAAGTTACATCTAGAACTTACAAATTATAGCAAATCATTGTCTATTGATAGTTGTGTTAGCTTTTTGACTAAAATTGATGTGTGATTCTACATAGGTTACTAAATAAGAGTATCAAAGGATTTTTTATTACAAATGTTAGCCAAATTTATATTTAAAACAAAGCTTATTTAAAAATTTTTAATTTTGATAAAAACTTAATTAAAGATACTAATCATAATAAAACAATTTTTATTTTCTAAGACATAACTTCAATGAGAGTCAAGATTTTGTTTTGTAGGGCATAAATAATACAAAAAATTATCAAAAACTCACAAAATATGAAAACTTAGTTCTTCGTACATGTTAAAAAGAACGATCTTCTCCTTTAAGAATTTTTATTCTTGGGTATATAGGTTGTTAAATTCTGTGATCTAGTATGCTCTAAAAATTAAAATAACAATCATAAAAAATATATATATATATCAAATAGCATGAGCTCTTTGAAACACTTACTGGAATCTTTCATTAGGTAAAGCAATGGCCTCCTCCGCTGATGTGAAGCCGGAGGCTGTTTTAGACACTTATCTTCATTTTTATTTTGTTCATCGTCCCCTGTGTTCATTTTTGTACCTTGCAGAGCAAATTCTACATGAGCATAAAAAAAAAAAAAGAAAGAAAAAAAGCATCCCCTCAGTTTTTTTAAAAGAATAAAAAAAATCAACCAATTAAATTATTAAAAATTTCAATAATACCCTAATTAATAACCATATAAATACTTTTAAAAAATTTTGTACAATATTCAAGCATCAACTTGTTAAAAAAATTAGAACCAAACTTAAAATAAAAGCTGACAAAAATATTCAAAAAATCAAATAAAAATTAAAACCAAAAATAAATCTTGGAAGTATTGAACAAGAGTGGACATAAGAGCAGATCGAGCATGGGTGCTCGAGTGGATTGGAGAATTTAGGGGGTGAGAAAAAGACTTTTTTTTTTAATTTTTTTAGTTTTAAAATATTTTTGTTCAATTTTTAAATAGTTATGTTTTAAATAGTATTCGATTTATGTTTTAACAAATTGACTAGTCAAAGAATGTTTTTTTTTAACTCTGTTAAAAAAACTGAACGGTTTTTATTAGTGAAACTTACAGGTTCTTTTAAAATTTTTCATTAAAACCAGAAGTCATGACATGACGTAGCAAGATGTGTTAGATATAATGTGTTTTTCTTTTTTCAAATCAAATGGTAAGATATATCTTTAAAAAATGGTAATTAAGAGAGGCAACTGACACAGAAGTTCTATTACATATTAATAAATAAGGTGTAATTTAACAAAATCAATAATATTCCAAGGCCAAATAACAATTAGAGGGAAAAAAATAGAACGTGTTTTTATGAAGCTATGCAACCATAATGTAGTGCGGCGGCTAAATAATCTTAGTAGAAGGGGCGTGACAAATTATAAGTGTACAAAATAATTGGTTCAAGACGATCATGTATCAATAACCAAGTTTAATTGTTTAGCAGGCAAAAAAAAAAAAAGGAAAAAAACTAGTTAAATTAATTACGACTGTGTCACCCGTCGAAGATCCCTGACCAGAAAAAACAAAAACAAAAAAAACAAACTTCTGATAAATAAGAACGTGCGTTGTGTGTCGTGTTTACTGCAGACCATGTTCAAATAGTTGATGTAGGACCCACCTCGCCATCTGTCTTCTCTATTAATTTTTTTTTTCATTGACAGCAAGGATTTTGTTTCGTAGAGCATAAATAATGTCGAAAAATCAAAAACTCGCAAAATATTAACAATTAATTCTATTAGTTAAATGGAAATACGTGTTACGCACTCAGTCTTATTGATTTTTTTATACTTAAAGAGTTTAGTTTTTTTTATTTATTATACCCTTACAATTTATTTAAAAAATATGTTAATTAAAATAAAATGCACATTTCAATCAAAATGTATTTTTGGTTTAACATTATATATATGTGGTCAAGTAGAACATATTTAAGTAATAAAAATTTTGATGGAAAAAAATAGATAAAATATTTAATAAATATATTTTTCTAAAAAAATTTTGTTGCTTTAAGCAGGAAAAAAAATTAAGTAGGGATACATTTAAATTTTGAAAAAAAAAAACTTCAATAATGTAGATTAAAGAAAAGATACTCATAAAATTTTAATAATTGAGAGTTGTTGAAAAATACTCAAGGAAGGACACATTTGACAAAAATTATTTTCATACATCATTCAAAAAAAGACGTGGATCATTAATGATATAAAGTAGGGTTGGACCAACAAGATAAGCCACAAGCGGCCTTACTCTCTTTGTTTCGAAATGATGATGGGAAGCTACGCCTTTCACTCTAATAAAAAACCAAAAAAATGAAAAAGTGGATGCATGTTTGAACCTTTTGTTGCTAATAATACAAAGGAGGCATATAGAGGCACAAATCCAATTAACGGGCCCTACTGGTAAAAAGACTAACTGCATATTTCTGTTAGTTTTTGTCGGATGGCCCTATTCAATTGGTCTTTTTTTTTAATTTATTTCTTTTAACTTTCTTATTTATCATGTTAAACATTATCTGAAGGACCTCTTTTTTTTTTTTATTCCCAAAGTAAAACCATAATGTCAGCATTTAATCATCTTAGTATTCTAACAAAACTACTCTTCTCAAAAAATATATATATATAGAACTAGACAAACCCGTAGTGATATCGGCTAAAGAAGAAGGAGATTTGTGCTAATTTCCTCTTAAAGTAGGGTTGGACCAACAAGATAGGTCACAAGCGTCTTTACTCTCTTTGCTTCGGAATGAGGATAGGAAGCTCTCTAATAAATGATAGGTTTCGGTGCCTACTATCGTAGAGCGGAAGGAGAACTTAAACCTTACTATACCCCTCATCATGGACCATTACCAAATTTCAGTACTCAGAGGAAAAAGTCTCATTAAAACCTTGTAAGGAAGAAGTCTTAGAAGGAAAAAAAAAAAAAATCCAAATAAGAAAGAAGGGATGACTAAGAGGCAACACATATGTGTGAAATTGATGAATCGCTGTATAAGTTTCATATTAATTTTAGAAACTTGTTCAGCAAAGTGTTTTTGAGTGCGTATTCTTCTCTTTCATTTTCATCCCTCCAATTTATTTTTTTCTTCTTATGTTGTTATCTTCTGTTTATGTTTTTTCTTTTTCTTTTTTTTTTTTTGGGTAAATTTATATTCTGTTTTCTTGGTTCAGCCGCTTTCTAGCTTCACACTCGCAAAAAAAAAAAAGGGGCGGAAATTATTTGAAACTAGAATCTCAGCAAAAAAGAAAAAAAAAAAGAAAAGAAAAGTATAATAAACATCATCCATGAGGTTGTTTTTTCTCGATGAATAATAATTACAGTTAAAGGCTTGCTTTCAAACGTGAGAACAGAAATAGGTACAAACCTTGACGCAAATTTGTTAGATCCTATGGCCACGCCGTCTCCAGATGATGAATTTCTGAGAATGGTCTGTAATCGCGATTCCTTAGTAAATGTAAAGAAGAGTGGATTACTGTTGACTTCCTATATGTTAGGAGACATATGGACACTCAAAAAAAAAAAAAAAAACCAAACAACAACAAGTATCACGCCTTTGTCTCTTATGTCCTTCTATTTATAGGGATGAATGTTTTTAACAGCCCTTTAATATGAATGTGATAGTTCATCCGAAAAAGTGGTGATTTTTAAAAGTTTTAAAGTTTAAAAAGTAAAATGATAATTTTAAATTTCAAAAAACAACATAAAAAAAACCTTAAAATTTAATAACATTTGCTATTAATAACATTTTTTTTTTTTGTCCTCTGAGAATCATAAATTAAGTTATTAAAATATAGAAGAAGGTAAATGTAATCGCTATCGGTTAAGCAAAAGACAATAAGGCTCGATTAATCAGGACATTGTGTTCTCTTTCTTGAAATTTGTGAAAACTATGATGGCTTGCAATAAAGCACTATTGATATAGGTACCTTACCACAGTTTTTCTTAACAATAGAATTTTGAATTATTTGTTAATCACTCTTAATCATAACAAAATTCTTTCTTGATTGCTCTGAATTAATCATGGCTAATTCACAACATTTGTTTGCTAATTATTTTCGCAATGATTTTCAAATAGGATTCATTTATGGGGACAGAAGCTTGCAATAAACATAAATTGCAATAAAAAAAAAAAAAAAAAAAAAGAAAAACATGAGTAAAAAGAAAGTTGGATTCCTATATGTAAAACCGGAAATAAAGGGATCTACGAAAAAAAAAAAAAAACCTGGAAAACAAAGGGGAAAAACAGAGGTACACTCGGAGCAAAAAAAAAAGTAAGCATTGTGTCAACACAAGCTATTAACTAAGCTAGTGCAGAACAAATATTGCACGTTCTCAAAGTTTTGATCTGCAATTCTAGTAGCGGCATATTTAAATCCCCAGTTTCAAAAAGTAAAGATTTTTTAAGGAAAAAAAAACGTATTTTAACAATGATATCAATATAGAGAATTTTGTGTTTAATAAATTCAAAATATATATTATAATACAAATATGAAATAATAAGGCCAAGTATAAAAATAAAGCCGACCCGAAAAGCGTACAATTTTCAAAAAACAAAGTTTTATGGGCTCCACTGCTTAGCGGGCACTGTATTGCAAGTTTAAAATTGTATTTTGTCTAATCATTTAAACGCTTTTAGAAGCAAGCATCCGTTTAAAATGGCTATGCTTTTACTTCTAAGTAGTAGAAAAAGAAAAACACAAACTAAAGTTTAGATAGTGCATGAAAAAGTACTTTTTGATTTCACAAAAGCTTTTGTACATATTTGGTTAATAAGTCTAAAACCCTTATTAATATAAAATTCAAGCATATAGATGAAGTTTTTAATTTATTATTCTCATATATAAGTTTAACAGTGTAAATAAAAAAGCTTTTCATAAATGTTTGTTCATAAGTACCCTTAGTTTGTCTTCTCCAATAAGTGTTTATAAACGCTATAAGCACTTTTCCATAAGTTATCCAAATAAATTTATAAGTAGCTTTTGGATAGAATAAGTCATAAGCAACTTAAATTAAATCATTCCAAATGGGCTTTAAGACTCATAAAGCTAAAAACAGCTTTCAAGAATCCTTTAATTAAACTCATGAATACAAAAGAAACTTTTTGAAAGCTATCCCAAATAAAAGCATTGACACATTATATGAATAGATAGATTCATAGCCTTTGACAATTTAGTTTAAATTAACCTAAAAATTAAGATTCAAATCAATTTTAGTTCAAACTTTTGATATGAATTTTGTTTCTAAACGAGCCAAAAATATAATCTTTAATAACCATATTATAAGTGAGAGTTTTCTCGTGGCATTATTCAAAAATTGTCAAGTTATTTTTTTTTTGTGTGGTTTTTATTCTGTTTTTCTTTTGCAAACTCCTATTTTTTGCTTTTCCTACCACTTAAATTTTTTTTACCAAATATACTCTAAAACATTATTCTTTCAATTGTGTCCTTTATAAATTAAATTTATTTTCGTAACTTCTCTACTCCAATATTTTATTTAAATGTGTCCTTATTTAAATAACATTTTCCTTTTTCAAATGTACACTCTAATTTGTTTTCTATTTGATATAAAATTTTATGTAAATACACGTTTTGACTAGAACATGTATTTTAGTGTATATCTACTTTTTAATTTTACATTCAAATACTATTTCTCATATATGTAGAACCTAAAGAAGTGAACTCTTTCTTAGTATTTGCTAACGTTTCTTTTTTACTCTTCTTGCGCCTAAAATTTTATATTTCTTAATAATCCTTTAAGACATTATTTTTTAAAATGTGACCTTTGTTAAAACTTCTTTTCTTTTTTAATTTCTATGCTGAAACAATTTTTAATGTGCCCCCTATAGTTTATTTTGTCACATGCATGCCCTAATTAGTACTATCTTTTGTTTGCCCCTATCAATTTTTTTTCCTTTGATATATTTCTAAGGTATTTTTCTTAAATATGTTATATTAATAGGTTGTTTGGCAAATGTGGTTAGAACCTAAATAGTATAAATCTCTCACATGTTACAATAAAAAAAGCAAAAAGTTGTTACAGTGTAAAGCTATCACAAACTACAATGTTTTGAACTACAACTATAGTTTTAACCATACTTGCCAAACGCCCTATAATTTATGTGTACATGTAATATTTGATCGAAATATTGTATTAGATTAAAAGGCCGTTTTGGATTATTATAAAAAACTAACTTTGTTACAGTGTTTTCTATCCTAAAATTTAAATTTAAACAATTTTTTTAAAACTCTTGGTTTAAACTATGTTCTCAAAGAATCTATAAAATGTGCATTTTATTAAATCTATTTTTAGACTTATATTTCTAAACATGCATCATCAAAATAAAATTTTCACTTACGCTTTCTTCAAAAAAATTCTTTTCTAAAACATGCTTTATACTTAAATATGCTGTTTTTTCTTTCAGTCCTCTAAAGTATATAATCTTTTTTAAATGTTACTTGTGAGCGCTTTACTCTTTCAGTTACTTTTCTTTCATGTATACTTCCAAGTAATTTTCTATTACATTCATTAATATTATATTGACAAGTATATGAAGAGAGTTTTGTGTCATTAATTGTTTATTCCGTTCCTTTATTTATTTTGATATTTTGTGTTTTTTCTTTTGTGTATCAGCACACATGCTGAAGTCTTTCCTTTTCGACCACCCATGTCTCTAATAAAAAATTTTGTTATGTAACCTTTTCAACTGATATTTTCTTATAGTATCTACTAATTAATTTTCTATACTAATTAATTTTCTATATGATTTTGCTGACAATTTTTTTTATAAAAAATATGCTTTATTTGTCTAAACATGCTTACCCTTTCCCTCTCACACACATTTAATCAAAATGCACATTCTCATTGAAAAATTGCATTTCAATCCATGATTCTTATTGCTTGTTTTTAAATCTTATGTTTCAAATGAACCTTATTAAATTTTTTTTTGCCAATTTACTATTATTAAAATATTTTTTCCCCAATGTGCAATAACCCAATTTTTTTAGTCAAATGTATTTCCCAATAATGGTCCTCATATTTTTCCCCCTAATTGCACTCCTTAAACAATTTTTTCTCAAGTGTGTTCCTATCTAAACATGGACATCAAGCAACCCTCTCAAATACTCATTTTTCAATGTACCCTATAAATGATGTATTATCTAATTTTTCTAACAAAAAACGTTTTCCCTTTAAAATATGCTCAAACTAAACCTTTTTTCATACTAAACTAATTTATGAACAGTAATAAATGAGAAAACCTAAATTTAGAAGAAATATTATATCTTCATATGTAACGAATGCATATGTGGGACAACTTGCTCAAACCTATCTACCACTTCAAACTAACAAGAAATTTGATCAGCTTGAGGAGGAAGTGAAAAACCCAATTCATGAAGGGATGACGATGAGTAGAATTATTTTCTTTTTCATTAAAAAGTTATATTAGTTATACAATATTGATTATCACTCATACTTGTTGCGCAAAAAAGGTATCATTTTAAAATGATAGACCTCATCAGAAAGTCCATGGATTCACACATGGCACATCTGCATAGAGATTAGCGGTCTACTAAATTGCATGGGTGCTTTAGGGATATCGGCAGAGAACTCAACCCAAATATCGCAAAGAATTTGCCCCATCTAGATGTTTCTCATCATGATGGTTGGAAAATGCTTTGCAAGCATTGGGCTACTAAAAAACAAATAGTTAGTTACAAAACTCTCCCTCAATCATTTATTTATATTTGCTAATGACAATATCTTTTTTTCTTCATAATTTGTTCTTTTTTTAAAATAAATATCAAAGGTAAATTCAAGAAATCTCAAGGAAAAATAACTACAACAACAAGCATGGTCAAAATTATACTCTGCACATCATGCTAGTTTGGTAGGTAAAATTTTTCATTATTTATATTATTTTTTTCATTTTGTCACTATAACTTTAAAATATTGGTACAGGTTGAATCTATCACTAATGAGTTTCCAAGTGACATAGTATTTCATCAACACATGTACTCTGATAAATTTACATGCCAATGATGTGTGCCCCAAGCAGAGGTGGGCCATGTGATCTACTACGTTTAATTAATTATTTTGTGATTTAGCAATTAAATCAAGTTTTATGTACATTTTTTTCTAACTATGACATTTTTCTGAACAAATAGTGGTACTTTGCAATACGTAATCCAGCTAGTCTTCTAATGCAACGTCAAGTTAGTAACCTTCTCTATCTAAAGAGGAGATTGTTCAACAAGTCCGCAAGCCTCGTTATAGATACATCAAAGGGAGAAGGAGAGTATGGAAAGGATCTTCCACTTTTGGAGGTCCACACAACGAAAATGCTAAAGCACAAGAGCTAAGGAAAAGGCTTGATACATAAATAACATTCATCCAGTACCCAATGACTTCGTCAAACCTGACGTTCCCTAGATGATTTGCTCAATTTCATCTAACTGGCTTTCCTTAACAATACACTCTATCATCACGACCACAATGCCCCACTCCACTAATGCAACAACCTCCTACCTCTACAGCACAGCAACTATATTAGCCTAAACATCAATTCAATTCTTACTTTTCAGATTAGGACCCTTCACAAGATGATGATGATGTTGGGCATTATATCCTAAGGAGTAAAAATATAATATGTTTTTGGAGACATTTTTATCAATAAAGAATTTATTTATTATTTATATACCAAATCTTGTCATCTTTACGTTCATATTTGTTGAATGTATGTTAAGCAAACAAAAATCTGAAACTATTGGTCTAAACCTTTAAGAATTAGGCATATGATGGACAGATTATGCGAAAGACACGATTCTTAAGCTAACGGTTTAAATCATAAGACCCACAATCAAGGGAATAAAGTTGGGCTATTTATTCATGCAAAGATTGTTATGTTGTCAATCAAGGGAATAAGGTTGGGCTATTTATTCATGCAAAGATTGTTATGTTATCTATATCCCTAATGGGAGATGGTTTGTCTTGACTATTAGAGGTGGACTTCACAAATAGAAACATTGGCATATTGTTATAGGTGATGATATGTTGGATCGGGAGATAAAGTGAATTGATTAAGATTAATAATTCTGTCTCAGCAAATTGATTCATTTTAGACAATCATATGTATTGTATCTTAATCTTGACCGTTGTCTTAACTTATGTTTTTTGATGTACCAAAGGTTAACATCCATATTTTAAGAGTGGTACGCATGCCAATACATTGAAGTCACGACTCTTGATAGTGTAGACTTGTTAATCATAGATATAGAATCCATAGCTCCTCTTCAGGAGCAATTGATATCCTCTTATATGCATTATCCTATAATTGAAAAAATAGAGTGCTTATCCATTTGGATACATAGGTGTAACCAAATAGTATACCGACTTCAGATGGTAAGTTTTTCAATGGTGAGATAATGAAATGTAAGAGAAAAATAATTGAGAAGATAAGACAGAACTTATTCTTAAGCCAATTATGAATAATCCTATGGGAATACGATATATTACGATATGTCATGGAGACTTAGCTATACGGGCTTCGTAAGTTTATATGGTTCGAGAGTGCAGCTCTAAGCTTTTAGTGGAGTAACGCTAGAGTTGATAATTATGAAATGTACATCTGGGATATTGTGTTTCATAATAATCAAGAGCTTGAACTATATGGGTCCATCAAATCCCTTTTGCTAGCTCATAAAAATCCTGTAACGATACGACATGTTTTTTCAATAATTTGTGACTTGTGTCAAATTATCAAATTGGCTAAAAATTTGATAGGGTTAGATAATTCATGTCTGTTTATCAGTTGAATTAATTTTGTGAATAAATTAATTCAAGATAAACTTATTGGATTATCAGGATCAGATAATTCAGACCTATTTATCGATTGGATTAATTTTGAATTAATTCAAGATAAACTTGTTGAATTATCGGCAATATTTATGTTCCTAGAGATTATCTAGATATGACTGTTTTAATCAGATAACTTATCTATTGTTATTTGAATTAAAATTGAGGCTCTATCCCAATAATCTAAGGTAGGAAATAAAGATTCGTAGGGATCATTTATCGAAAGTTTGGCATGCCGATGGAGCAATTTTGGTAGGAAGATCATATGTTTTCATGCAAATTTTATCAGATATTGATCCTGATTTGATTCTATTCAAATTTTCGAGGCCTTATCTGATGAGGACTGACTCCTCAGCCTAACCTGTATAAAAAGAGGAGTGAGACTCATTACTATTTAGATCAATTGAGAGATTAAGAGTGAGACTCTGTTGGTGAGACTCTATAACTCTCTAAGAGCTATTGTTTACCAATCACCAACTATAGCTTTAGGTTTTCTCAATTGGTTGGAATGAGAGTCGTCTAGTGAAAAAGTTGTACGAGTGTGCCCATACACATACCAGTCGTGGATAGAAAATAGCAAAGAAGACTAGTTGATTGAGGTTCTTCTAGAACGTACATCTCTTCATAGACTGCAAGAGCTTTTCGACATTTATAAGGTTTGTAAGATCTGGTTAATTTATGTATATAGTATGTTAAACTTGTGTTTTAAAAAATACTCTGGTATAAAATTTTTAAAATTTCACTACGTACTATTTTTCCAACCTCTACCAAGAAACCCTCATTATTAGATATATTAGAGTCATTATTTATATATGTTTATGTGTCATTAGAAATATTTCAAAGATTATCTACGTTTGTGTTTTAGACTTATGTATTTTAAACTTATTATACGTTTAATATTAGCATTAATTTTAGTATTATTTATATGATTTAGAATTTTTATTTATATTTAAAATAATATTAAAAATAGAAATCAGTACTCAAAATGACCAAAAAAATAAAACGCTTGAATGCATTGACGCCTTTACTCGTGTAAGCTATAATATTAACAAATCAAATTCACCGACACTAGATTTAATAGCTTTTAAAATGCATATATTTACGGCTTTGGTACATACACTACAAGAAAAACTACATTTCACGACATATTATTTACAACATGTAGTTTTTGAATGTCGTTAAAAAGTATATACAACGACATCTCCAACAAAGATGTCATTAACAACATTTAAAACAATAATTAACGACAT
>CAMOHE010050855.1:0-14684 GCA_946598075.1 Artocarpus hirsutus | reverse complement strand
ATGTCGTATTAAAGGTCTCATTTTAACGACAATAGTTTAGTATCGTTAAATTATTTAACGACAAGGAGGAGATGTCGTCAAAGCCTTAGAGATTCTACGACACCCCTTATAGACGACATTGGTCAAGATGTCGTCTATAAGGGATGTTGTGGAATCTCCAAGGCTTTGACGATATCTCTTGTCGTTAAATAATTTAACGACACCAAACTATTGTCGTTAAAAGGAGACCTTTAATACGGCATCTATATAGATGTCGTTAATTATTGTTTCAAATGTTATTAACGACATCTTTGTTGGAGATGTTATTGTATGTACTTTTTAACGACATTTAAAAACTACATATCGTAAATAATATGTCGTTAAATGTAATTTTTCTTGTAGTGTGGAATACTTTTATCGAGTTTTCATTATACATTTATTATCATTCTCACATCCAAAATTTTTATATGAAATACTTTTAATCATCCCATTCACTTGGAATACTTTTATGGAAATAAAATATATGTATGCACGCCATTCAATTCTTAAAAACGTTTTAAAAATATAATGTATGCTAAAACTTGTTTAAAATCATGGATGAAAAGAAAGGGTTTAGAGTTCTACCTTGTTCTCTAGCATCGATCACACTTACACCACAATCCCAACCCGCTAAACGTTAGCTCCAAGGGACAGCAAGCAACCTTAGGTATAGACTAAATACATTAACGTCAAAACTTAGACATTCTATATTAGTATACTATTTCATGGTTCCTTAGTGTGCCTTTTGACTCAAAATAATCATATATGTAATCTTAATATTCTCAATGCTTTTGAATACAAAAACATAATCTTTTAAAATATTTCTTGGTCAACAAACAATGGAAAATCAACAGTCAAAAACTACCTAATTGGACGGCATGGTCAGCCTGCCGATCGACTAAGTCTGGCTTGTTGAACTGGTTGAGTCTGACCTACTAGTTGGCTAAGTCTAGCCTATCGAATTGGTTAAGTCTGACCTGCCGTTTGGCTGAGTTCAGCCTGCTAACCGATCGTAATCTAGAAAATTTTCAGATTTTAGTTTCGACAGTTCTAAGCTTCAAAGCTTAATCCAACTTGTTTTTATCAAGTCCCAGAGCATTGAGAATGTGCAGAAACCTTAAAATATCACACTAAAATACTTGTAAACACTTTTCCCCAAATTTTTCATGCATTTTCACATTACTTCCAAGATTGAACAAAATGTAAAAACTACTATTAATCCTATTTTCAATTCAAATAGCGCTTGAATTTGAGTTTGAAATCATTATTCAATTTCAGATTATACGCTGTTTAAGTCCATCTTGACTTGGATCATAACATGTAAGGTCAATTCTTAAAACATGATCAAAATAAAATTGCCTTAGTTAGAAATAGAAGTAAGACTTTGAACACAATTTTGATCATAAAATTAGAGTTAAAATCTTCAAATGTAGGTTTAGATCATTAAAAACGTCTCTAACCTCGGATTGATTGGTTAGATATAGCTTGATGGCTCTAACTTGGGTTTCCTTCTTCTGTTTTTTGGTCGGAAATGAAGACTCTTTGTGTCTATTCTTAGTTTTCGGAAGCAGTGTGTCTAAGAGTAAGGCAGACATGAGGAGAAAGACAGTATGAAAGTGGAGAATCTCTGAATGAAGTTTTGGTTTCTCTAAATTAAAGAGACAGTTTTCAAGCCAAAACCATGTCTTGAACATGGTTTTTAGTGAAGAGTTTCACATGTATGGTCTGAGTGTTATTTCAGATGGGAGGGTCTGAGTGTGTGGGGGACAAGTTGGGCATTTGGGATTTGTTTTGTTTTTCTGATTTTCTTTTTAAAACAAAAATTTGATTTTGAAAATTAACTAAAATACCAAATATATTTTAAAAACAATTTAATGAATGGTAAAAATTAAAGTAGAACATGAAAATAATTAAAATGCAAGTAAATAAGAAAATGTCACAAATATGGTTAGTTAGAAATTAAATCTTAATTAGGCACATTAATCACCAATTTTGGATACTAATCATGTTTAATTAAATTTGGACATTACATTATATCTGTAAGTTTTGAATACTGTATTTAAAAAAAAATCCTATTAAGCCTTTCACTCATTGTTTATTGTTTTAACATTTTCTCCTCATAAGGCATGTGGGACTAGTTGAGATAGAGACTATGCTTAGTACTATAAGGTATAAGTTGAGTAAGGGTTTGTATCCTTGTAACTATTCTATACAAATTGCACTATATGATTTGTCCTAATATTGGTTTTTTGGGCATTTGCACCTAAATTGTATAATTGTTTATTGACTTTTAAGCTCTCACAAGGCGGTGATTTTTATTTTATTATTATTTATGAGTCGACACAATTTCAACTAATTCTAATATTTAAATTCAGTCTACTTTTCCTTAATTTTTATTTAATTATGGCCCCCGTCTTTGGGTTGTGATAGCTTGTTACCAAAGCATAGGTTGATAGCTTGTTATCGAAGCATAGGTTCCATATTCCTTAGGAACTAAACCTATTTGCTTTAGCAGATTCATTTTGATTTTTAGGAGTTTTAATATTCAAGAAAACTAAGATAAAGAGATCTCTTTATTTGATATGGAATATTAAATATTTATTATAGTAACATCTTTGTATATGATTTGCTCATAAAAAAGTCGTCTATTAGGGAATTATTGGAACACATGGACAAAGAAGTAATTAAGAAGGTTGTACGAAAGATTACAAATCTAACTCTAATTACGAATATTATTGTGGAAGGTATTGTCACATAGTAAATGGTTATGTCAATGGACAATCTTATTGTTAGCCTTTAATATCTAAGGTTTCATATACTTAATATATATATATATATATATGTTAAGAGTACAACTTTGGTTTTTGATAATGGCACAAACTATAATTAATAATTATTTATTTTGATTATGAGATAATTAAATTATAAATAATTCTTAGAGCTTAGATTATATATGTCTATTGAGTTCCCTAGCTAGCTCCACAACATCTTTCATAAGAGTTAATAGAAATTTCTTGGATTATTTCTAATCAATAAGGGCTGAATTAAAAATTCACACTGTACACCATCTGCGTTATATGTGACGCCAACCTGTGCACTTTAGGAGTAAATGTGGCCTGTTTTTATGGTTTGATAATTTAAATATGTCATGTAATTTTCATGTGATATGGTTAATAAAGCTTAGAAAGTTTCTCTTTTAGAAGTTGAAATTGATCTTACATAGTAATTATTTATTTTATCCTATAAAATACATAACAAAGAAAATCATGAAAATATTTATTTTAAAAGTTAAATAAATAGTAACTAAGTTTAAATCAAAATCGGATCTCAGAAGATACTAGATGGATACAATCACACCCAGCTAACTCAAGGTGGGCCTGATTTGCTAGTAAATTCCAGGATTTTGCTTATGCTCCTATCTTTTAGTGCCAATGTATCTACGAATAAACCTTAGAGTGTCTATTTTCTGCAGACTTTTCTTTCGCTTCCATAGAGAGTTCTTATTTGTTCTCACCTTTAGAGCTTGTGGGAACCTCTGCTTAGAAGGGTTGGAAGGAGATACAAAAAAATTTTCCTAGAAGTGTCACTGATGCCCATACACCAGTTCATTCAGTAGGAGGAGAATAGCAAGCAAGACTTGAAGTTTTGGAATGCTTGATAATCTAAATCTTTTTCAAACATCTAAGTTTAGATTTTATTTAATTATTTTATATAGCATCATGAAATGGATCTTGAAAAACCAACAATGTGTACCGTAGAGAATCCTTCATGTGGTAGGTGTGCACAATATGTAACTTAGGAGACAAGTTTTTCCAAGTTCACGGTTTGAAAAAAAAAGGATACCTCATACTACATTGTAGAAATAGAGACCCCAGGTCTCCATATTTTCTTTAGACTCCCTAAGTACAGTTTAGAGAGAGAATTAATTATTCACATTTAACACTTAATTTTCCTAATCACTTAAATGGTTGCGAGGAAAAACCTAGAGTGACGACTCGTTGCATTGTGCCCACACACACGACAATCAACTGAAGGAGAATAGTATGAAGATCCTGTGGTGGAGATTCACAAGAATTCTAATTTCAATGAACGATTTCTAATTCTAAGAGATATGTACAAATTATGTAATAATTTATTGCACATAATAACACGAGTTAGCATTCCATTTATAAAATTTAAAATTCAGATGCATCTAAACGACTCTTTTTCCAAACACTATATTTTGGTGGCAATTTTGCCTTTAAGATGCACTAAATTGCCCATAAAAAATAGCATTATTTTGAAGAGTATTTTTCCTACGCATATACAAATATTTGACATTTAAAATGTTCTTGTGAAAACTATCCATATTTGTTTGCCTTCCAAATTTTAGTAAAATTAAGAATAGAAAATAATAAACATATTCATTACGTTTTGCAAAATACCATCACTCTCAATTTTTAGGATAAATTAGTAATTTGATCCCTAGAACTATTTTGTGATGTTGCAATCTTGCCCTTATTCTTAAAAAAAGTATAAAATAACACCTTGATGGATCGTGCAAAATGACTAAATTTGGTAACATACATTACTTTATGGATGAAAAAACACACACGAGTGTCATGTCTTAGTTTTATAAAATCATTTTTTAAAAAAACATGTAAAACCCCGATGGAATTTGAAAATTTTTCTTAAACTATCAAGATCCGTATCATGTAGTTATATACAATAATTATCAATTATAAGATTTATTTCTATTCGATGAAACCCCAAATATCAAGCGTTTGAAAACTTCAAATCTTCCAAGCTATCCTCTTCTTCATGTACTAACTAGCATGTGGGCATCTGTTGATCTTATTAGATGATTTTAATTCTTCTTTTGATCCTTTGTCGATGGGGTTCTCGAAGCTCTAAAGGCAAAAGAACTCCAAACCCATTATTGTCTTGGTTGTGCTACTAGAGGCACTAGAAGTCTTAATAGAAGTACACACATTTTAGGGTGAGCTTACTACTTAGATGCTTTCAACAGTTATAAGTTTTACACTTGGCTACCTAGCATTTATCATGTGCACGATAGCTAGTACACCAACGTTAGTTGTTTTCTAGCGTCACGTCCTAAAATTATAATTTTTCATGAATCAATGTTTTAAAAACTATTTTAGGTAATTGTATTTTAAAAACTATTTTAGATAGTTTGGTATTAAATTATTTCACTCTTCTTGCTTAAAGGTCGAATTCGAACATTTATGCACATTTTGACAATTTTGCCTATGCTAGAAATTTTGTATAAAAAACCATAGCTCAAAATAGAAAATGAAATTAGGAAAAAATTTCTTTTGCGAACTTGTACAGTTTTTAGTGCTCTAAAACTGTTATGTTTTCTCCAAACAAAAATTTTATGATTACAAGGGCAGTTTGTGGTTACGTCAAACTTAAACATTGTACAACTCTATGTTAGAAGCATAATTTGTAAAAATGTGCACCTACAAATTTATTCATCCTTTTAAGTACTAAAACGTTTCTATTTTGGCTAAGGCAGATACTACCATCTGAAGGGTGTTTTGGTCATAAAACAGGAGCGTAGTTTGGTTTTGGGAGTTTTTAGATGTTAGTGTTAAACTGTATGTCGGGTACATATTTTGAAAAACCTTCCTTTGTTAGACTTGTAGCCATTTCAATATTCTAAAATTTTTACGTTTTGACCGAAGTCTGATTTTAAGGCTAAACTTCCTTGTTTTTTTCGTATAGCCATGAAAAATCTGGTTATTACTACACCTTAGAGACACGTTCGGAAAAGCGTTCTTCATGACATTAAAAATTCAACTTATTCTTTTTAAATTAAAACTCATCTAAAATAACAATATGATAACATTGTTTTCGTTTTAATTATATGCATCAAAATCATTATCAGTTTTTTACTTTAGATTTTTTATATTTTGATCTCCAATAACTCTTAGCTAATAAAGGACTAAAAGTGAAATAAATTAGTAGACTAGGGTTAAAGTGAGATGTTTTAATAGACTTTTCATTAAATATAAAACATCGTAACTAACAAAGGGATTGAAACTGAAACAAAGTAATATATTCGAAATCAAAGTAGGACTTTTTAAAAGTTAAGAAATAAAGTGGAATCATAGGTTAACCTCAAAAGCCTTTGTGGGATTAACCCTAAATTTACCCTATTAGTTGTTTTTTTATTTCCCTAATATTATCTTAAAATATCAACACCATAGAAAACCAAATTGAAAAGGAAATATTTATATAAATGATACAACATCACACAAGTTAGGAGAATTGTTGAACAGTTTGTGAATTATTATATTATTAACTTACTGTGGTTCAATCATATGAAAATCAAAAAAGAGATTATTATTAATACTATTATTATTATTATTATTATTTAATTTTTCAAGGTTTTTTAGTGTTTTGACAATTAATATTTTTGGATTATATTAACTTTTTAAAGTCAAAATAGCTCTAGACATAGAGTTACCAAAATATTTCTATATTATGTATGACGACCCGCCTTTTCGAGTAGTTACTTAACTTTCTTAAACATTGTTTCTTAAGCATTAATCTTACTTACTTAGTAAGAAAAATATTAAGATAATTTTTTTTCTTTGACATATTTTAAATCGTTCTTTAGAACTGTTGCGACTTCTTCGCAATTTAGGTTAAGTCATTGCTTAACATTTGACTTTAAAACTATTTCAAATAGTTTTTTAAAACTTATTAAGAAACATTTATTGAATCATTAATTAAAACTTAACTTTATAAGTAAATAAAACATTTTGTAAATATATAGCAAAACTTTAAAAACATTTCTTAAAACTTTGATTTTTGTAGAACTTTGAAAACACTATATCAAATAGTGGAAACATTTCTTTTGAATAGCGGAAGTATACCGTAGTGGTATCCATACCCAAATCTCTACATCTGCCCTCTGCAGCATCAGGCTTTCTAAACAAGTTCTACTGGTTACCCATAGAACTACTTACAGCATGAAGAAACTTTTAATGAGCTTTCGCTTAGTAAATTTAAACGCAAACTCAGAAATCATTTTAACATGTTTTAAAAACTTTTCTCATAAAAACCTTTCTCTTAAAACGTTTTTCATAAAGTTTTTCATAAAGATTTTTGAAAACCTTTTCCATAAACATTTTTCATGAAGATTTCTGAAAACATTTTTCATAAAACATTTATTGAACGTTTTGCATAAATATTTTTCATAAAGCATTTCTAAAACGTTTTTCATAAAATGTCCTTTATAAACCTTTTCTTGAGAATATAAAAATATTTTTCATAAACATTTTACATAAAACATTTCTTAGAATGTTTTTCATTGCATAACACATAACATTTTATAATAAGGAATACAAGCAAAGTTAAAATGCATGATTCCGTTTATGCTTAATTATGAACTTTCAATTATGAGCATTTTATGAACATTCTATAAACTTAAACATTCATTTCTTTCTTAACCTTTATTTTTGTTCCTTAACTTTCCTTATCTTATAACCTTTAGTGTTCGTACCAACATCATTAATCATGAGATCATAAACATGATGCTTCCCTTGTGCAAGACTTGAGACCATCAAACACCAAGGTCATGTACCTCACATTTAGGAGGTCAAACTTTAACATTACTTGTGTATGTCACATCTAGGAGGTCACAAGTTTAACTTTACTTTCAGTACCTCACAACAACGAGGCTAGTACAACACTTTCTTTTTATTATCTTTACTCTTACCTTCTTTTCAACTTGGTGAGCATAACAAATGTTTACACTTTATAGTGCTATAACTTAGCATTCTAAACATTTAGCTTGGCAAATGCAAACATGTTGCATATCATAACTTAAACTTCAAAACATATGCATAACACATGCAAAAATACTTTTAATACATTGAAAATCATACCTTGAACTTTTAAAAACGTTATGCATATCAAAAGCAAATACACTTTAAACATAGTAATTGCAAATTCATTGCAAATCTTGTTTTGAACTTTAAAACTTTTTACATAACAAATGCAAACATACTTTAAAAGCAATTTGCATAAAAATAGCAAACTCATTTATAAACATATACATAGATATTTAAAAATCATTTACTTCATGCTGTAAGTAAGGTTTGAACTTACCTAGATTACGCTCTAGCGTTCTCTATTCTATTCCTTTTCCTCTCATTAGTTGGCTTCTATGTCTTGATCAAAGGATAGCCGACTTATTAGTTAACTTTCATTATTATCAATCCACTTGATTGATAACTTAACTTAAACCTTAAACATTCATTCCTTTTTACTTAACATGGTATACTATCGATTTACCTTACTCTTTACTTAATTTTGTAATCATCCAGGTTACCTTTCCCTTTGCTTAATTATATAACCACCAGGTTACCATTCTTTTCTACTTAGGTCTGTAACCCACCAAGTTACCTCTTTCTTTACTTGATTTTGTAACCGACCTGATTACCTTTCGTTTGCTAGAACATCCCTTATTAAATTTCTAGTCTCATGTGACGGTTTTGTTACTTAACGTATTATGGAACATTTTCTGTCCAAGATCATTTTGCTAATTTGGAGTGTTTGA
Source organism: Artocarpus hirsutus (assembly GCA_946598075.1). NCBI lineage: Eukaryota > Viridiplantae > Streptophyta > Magnoliopsida > Rosales > Moraceae > Artocarpus > Artocarpus hirsutus. Next base: position 6,094 of record CAMOHE010050855.1, on the reverse strand, counting down.
CTCCACTTTAGCCTTTTTTTAACAATGACGTTTTTACCTTTAACGGGTTTTTTGTCCCTTTAAACTTATAAAACTCATTACTTAACTTTACCACTTTATTTCTTACATGTTACGGAAAAAATCTTGCTAAGGGGTGTTTTCCGACATCGGGCATTTCAGGTCCGTTTTGGCCATTTTTTATAATGACGATTTTGCCCCTAATGTTTTTCTTTCATTCTTTCCCTGACTAAACTTTGAATCCTTTAAGACTTGGCAATTATGGTTACCCACTGCCTTCAGCAGTGTAGGAACCTAGCGTTCCAAGTTGAAAGCCCAGTTTTCACATAATTTTACAATTTTGGCCTAAAATACAAAAATATTTACATTTTTGTCCCTGGAACCAAAAATGACCACTTTACACAAAAAACATTCATTTTTCACACGGAATAAAGCTTACAAAAGCACCATGGTCGAATTCAATACATTTCATAACGTTTTTATTTCTTGAAATTTTGTGCCCAAAATTTAGTAAAATCCATAATTTCTCAACCGAGTGGAGTTTTAATAAACTATTTACATTGTCCTAACAGTTTTGATGAGTTCTACAACTTTTGTATATGGTCGAATTCAATACATTTCATAACGTTTTTATTTCTTGAAATTTTGTGCCCAAAATTTAGTAAAATCTATAATTTCTCAACCAAGTAGAATTTTAATAAACTATTTACATTGTCCTAACAGTTTTGATGAGTTCTACAACTTTTGTGTTTTGACTTTCCGCAAATTTCAACGTTTAGGGGGACTTTTTGGTTGATTTTCAAATATGCCGAGAATACACTTTTCTTTGCAATTTAGTCCTTTTTAGAATGTCACCAAAACCCTTACTTTCTTTCTTTCTTTCATCACCACCATCAATATAAAGCACAAACCAATCATGCCATAGACCAAAACATTTCATCAAACACTTAGTATGCACATTTTTAGCATAAATTTTCAAGTAAAAAGTTTAGAGATTTACCTAAACTTTGCTAACCTGTTTGATCCTCTACTTGTGAGACTAAACTTGCTTAGATTCCTTTGTCATAAACCATGACAAAATTCTATTGAAAACCCATCCATAACTTTGAAGAAAAAATCACTAAAACCCTTAGAAGAAAGTTTGAATTTTACCTCCAAAGTTGCAAAACTTTGCACTAAAACATTAGAGCTTGCTTTAAGCTTGGTTGGAGGTTTGTATTCATCAAACTTTGATAGAAAAATTGCCCAAAGGGCCATGGGGGAAAAATTAGGAGTTTTTGTTTTCTTTCTTTCTTTCCTTCCTTCCTTTGCACATTTTGCATGGTGGAGACCAACCTTTGGTCTCTTTTTCAAGCCAAATATAAAGGAAACAAAGGGGTGAGGTGGCCTTTTCTCCACCCATGGAGTGTCCCCCCCCTTTTTTTCCTTTTTTTTTCCCTTTTTTTCTTTTCTTTTTGGTGACTAATCACCCTAATTATTATTAGGGTTAACTTGGCCTTTTATGGTTGGGCCACATTAGTAAATGTGGTGGCCCAATCAAAACTCTTAAGGGTGTCCCCTTGGTGGGTTCCACAAAACTTTTTACACAGTCTAAATTTATACTGACAGTATTTTTCTTCTACTATCAGTTTTTTTTTTCTATACTATTCATGAGGTCCAACAATCTCCTATACTTATTTACATACATCACATAATGTAATTTCAACATTATCTAACTTTGTACAGTCTAAATTTATACTGTCGGTATATTTCTTATGTTGCCAGTATATTCTCTATACTGTTACAACATTCCTTATTCACCCATATTCTCTAAATAGTATTATTCTATACTGTTTTAACTTAAACAATCTAATTTATGTACTGCTTAACCTTAAACAGTCAAATTCTTACACTGTACTACTTTTGCAGTATAATTTTTATACTACATAACTTTATTAGTGTACTTCCTACACTGCATTATTCTATACTGTATAATTTTTCATGCTATTATACAGTATTTTTCTCCTTAAATTGTATTTTTGTCTTAACATTTATTGTAATACATTTTGCAATAATTGAGCTTTCTAGCTTATTTTCAAATCCTTTTTTTCTCATATAAGACTATGGCATGATTATTACCTTTAAAATCCTATTTTTTTGCTTTTACGGACCTTATGATAAGAATTAGATAAAACAGTAATCCTTAAATTATAGCATTTTTAACACACTAAAAAAGCTTCGGTGTTACATTATGATCAAATCTTAATCATGTATAAACTCTTATTAAAAATTCAAAAAAAAAATAGAATTTTTTTTCCAAGTTTTGCAAAGGCATGTTATGTTTTTAAAGGATAAATTACCTACGTTTTACCCAAATTATAAGAACACCTCTTGTATCAAAACTAATCACAAACTAACATCCCTTGTCTGTTAAAAAAAAAATAGAGAGATTCCCTATGTTAGTTGAGCATTAATTTTATTCAAAATGCCAAAAAATGCCTTTCTATCTATTAAAAAATATTTTTAGTTATTTATGTGGTTTGTAAACATAATTTTACTATTATTTGACATTAAAGATCAGTTTGAATCATCCATACATACTTAGTAACAATAAATTTTACCCTAATTGAAGATAAAATGTTTTTTTTTTCCTTTTCTTTTCCAAAGATATATCCACGATAAGATAAAATACAAAGGATAACATTACATAGTCTAAAAAGTTTACTTAGTTCCCCCAACATATAACATACAGAATCACATTTTCAAATTTAAAAAATTGACTGTTATAAAAAGTAATCACACAAAATAATCACAACCACACAAACGAATAGCAATCATGCATCAATCGCAACACAACTAAAACAAATTGATTCTAACAAAACTAAAACTAATTAATTCTAACAAAACCATAGTTCAATTATACCAAAAATGGTTTATTTCTCATGAAACTTTAAAAATTATAAACAAAAATAAAAAAAAAACTAGATATTTTCTTAAGAAAATAATAAAAAAATTAATAAGAAAACAAAAAAGCAAGAAAAAAAATCTCTCACATCCGCTTGATTTGGGCATGACGAGGAATAGGGCACGACGGGAAAGGGGCCGATGGGATGGGGGGACCGCCATACGGCGGGAGTGGAGGTGGGGGGTGCAATTGAAGGTAGGCTTGTGTTTGTAGGGTTAGGGTGGTTGGACCTAAGGGTGGGGGTCGTGGGTCCCAACAGCGATTGGGGTGGGTGTCGGCGTGGAAAAGAAGAGCGGGGGGCTAGGATGGGCAACGAGGAGGGAGGGCTTGCTGAGATTTTTTTTTTGTTTTTTCTTTTTTTTTTTGCTGATTAAAAAAAAATAAAAAATAGCTATAATTTGGTGTTTTTAAATCTATAGTTGAGATTTAAAATGACACTTTTGTCTTTTGTATGAAAAGTTGACATAATAAAGCTCAAGTTACTAATGTAATTAGTTTTGTTCCAAAAAGGTCTCTACAAATTATCATTTGGCAAAACATCCGGTGTTCGTGTCATTTACGTGTTATAAAATTGGGGAGCCATCCTTACAAGGGCTATATTAATCTAAGAAATCTTTGTAATTAATCCAAAACGAATGAAAAAGATGTAACGGGGTCTATGTTCTTGTAGGTGTTCCATTGGGAAGTCATCGTTCGAAAGGATCCGTTTGGGTTGGGATACTCTCTCTCTCGTCGTCGTCAGGTTCAGGTTCTACTTCTATTCAGTCTTCTTTTTATTTCTTTATTAATGTTTCTCTTCGCTGGAACTTCCGTTTTCTTTTGGAGCTCCGTTTCCTATCACTTATTTTCATCGCTTACCGTTTTTGTATGCCTTTAATGCTGCTTTGTTCCTAGCGCCCCTTTTCTTTTATCTTTTCTTCTTCGTAAGTATGCAGTATAATAGACTGTACTTTATAGAATTTTTCGGAAGACTTTAAAAATCCTTGCTCAATTACTTGCACGTTCCTATTAGTTGCCCCCATGTTGAAATTTTTTTCTTCATATGATTTTTTTTTTTCCTTGTATACGTAAGGTATAAAATTACTTAAACACCAGAATCACCAGTTAAAATTTAGATTGACCAATCTACTAGGATCGCCAGTTATTATTATTATTATTTTTTTAAGGGAACTCGTCTCTAGTAATTAAAAGTAATTTCTCCCCCTGAAAGGTATAGGGTTCATCGTAGAAATATTTTACTTTTTTTTTGGTATATGAATTAAAATTAAGGTCTTGGCTAGAGGTGTGAATTGAGCATAAAATAACATTTTTTTTTTTCCTGGTATAGAAGAATCTGAATCTTCAACTGGTCTTTCGGATCGATTAGAATTTGAAGGTGTTTGAAGATATCCAAAATTTAAAGGTTATAACACGAAGGGGAAAGAAAAATAAGGCCCAAATTTTCTTTTCCTCTTTCTTTTATATTTGAGGTGCTGAATTATCTGGTTGCTAGAGCAACCATTGTAAAATACCTTTCATTTTCTTAAGGGTTGCAAGGGTTTATTACACTCTTGGGACCTAAAAAAGAAATTTTTTTTTTTTTTGGTTTGTAGGAAAAATCTCTAATACCTTCTTAATTAATTCCTCATCAAATTCAATAGATGAAAGTTTTTGATGCACATTGTCACCTGCAAGACCCAAGAATATGGAGCAGGGCTCCCCAGCTAATTACAACAGCCCAAGAAGTTGGAGTTGTTTGTTTTGCGGTTAATGGATTCTCTGAGAATGATTGGCATTTGGTCAAGCAACTCAGCCAATCCTACCCTGCTTCCGCAATTCCTTGCTTTTGTCTCCACCCGTGGTAAGTATTGTTATTCTTGTTTAAATGTCTATGGAGTGAGAATAGATTTATGATGGTGTTATCTAAGTCAAAGTTTACCACTCTCACAAGCTAAAAAAGAGCACTTTCCACTAGTCGTGCTGTTCACTACAAGTTCATTTCCGTGTGCTGCTGTCAAACTCGAGGATGAGATCTTTTCATATACAGGGTAAATTTATGTAGGAGGTTTTAGTTGTAATAATAGTTATTCTTATTTGCATTGTCGTTTATCTTAACTTGTCAATTTAGCTTTGCTTTTTGTTTTTATTTGTTTGTCGTTGTTTGTTTAAGCTTGTCATAAAAACTTAGCAGTTATTTTACTATTGTTTTGTGAGGGCTCTAAAACCCTTACTAGCCATTGTAATGGGAGACTTAATTATTGATACATTGAGTGCCAAAGTTTTGTTTTCTCTCCAATTTGGTGATTTTCCCCTCTTTCCATGCATTTGGCATGATTTTCCCAATTTTTGCTGCATAAAAGTTGACCCTAGTAACAAGCTTGCAAGGAAGGGTTCATAAGGGTTTTATACCGACTAATATCTTGTTTCACAACCCAATTTTTGACCATGAGTTGAACTATGTGTGTATGTAACTCTAAATCACATAATATTATAGGTTTATTCAAGAAAGGACTCCAAGCTGGTTTGACACATTGAAGTAGTTCTTTGATTCCACCCCTTTTGCTGCTATTGGGGAGATTGTGTTGGACAAATGTTCACGAGGAAAACATATTGATTTTACGGATCAGGTTGTTTGGTCCTAGACTTGTGGGAAAAGAAAAAAACTTGCATACCTTTGGAAACTTGGCTCGAACTAAAAAGTTTGTTAATTTTGCTACAGTTTTTTCTCTCACAAAAATTAAACTGCAACAGGGTCTTAGATTTAAACTATTGGTTCAAACTGGCTTCCCAAATGCCCTCTTGATACTTTTTAAAATTACCATCAACTCATGTTTGTTGATATCATGATTTATGAGATAGCCTTATTAGGTTCAAGTGTTTCAACAACAGCTTCAACTCGCAAGAGGCTTGAAACATCCCGCTTCCATTTATTGCATCCGTGCTTTTGGTGATCTTCTTCCCATAATGCAGTATGCTTCTTTGCATAGCGACGACTTAATGCTGACATTGTATATCCATTTTATATATAGTCATGTTAGTTCTTTTCATAGCTATTTACCAAATTCTTGCAATATGTTTGTTATTATTTTAGGCATATAGGTCCTTATCCTGCTGGTGTCATTCTTTATTCCTACTTGGGTTCTGCTGAGATGGTTCCTGAATTTGCCAAGCTTG
>CAMOHE010050854.1:76585-88214 GCA_946598075.1 Artocarpus hirsutus | reverse complement strand
AAGTGTCGTACCAGCCTCCTTGTTGTGAGGTAATGAAAGTAAAGTTAAGGTTTGACCTCCTAGATGTGAGGTACATGACCTCGATGTTTGATGGTCTTAAGTCTTCCGCAAGGGAAGCATCATGTTTATGATATCATGATTAATGATGTTGGTACAAACACTAAAGTAAGATAAGGATAGTTAAGGAATAAAAGTAGAAAGTTAAAGTAAGAAAAGAATGTTCATAAGACGCTCATAATTGAAAGTACATAGTTGAGCATAAATGGAAACATGCATTTTGGTTTTGCTTGTTTTCCTTGTTATGAAATATTTAAATGCTATGAAAAACATTTTGAGGAATGTTTATGTTAAGTGTTTATGAAAAACATTTTCATGTTTACAAGAAAAGGTTTATAAATGACATGTTATGAAAAACGTTTAAGAAATACTTTATGAAAAATGTTTACGTAAACGTTTTAGAAATGTTTTATGAAAAATGTTTAGGAAAAAATTTATAAGAAAAAGGTTTTTATGAGAACAGTTTTTAAAGTATGTTTTAAATGATTTGTGAGACTATGTTTGAATTTACTGAGCAAAAGCTTATTAATTTTTTTTTTTCATTCTATAGGTAATTTATGGGTGACCAGTAGGACCCGTTAGAAGAGCTAGGTGCTGCGGAGGACGGATGCGAGGATTTGAGTATGAATACTATCACAATATGCTTTCGCTTCACAAATAAAAGATTTTCCACTATTTAATATTGTGTTTTCAAAGTATTAAGAAAATCACAATTTTAAGAAATGTTTTTAAAGTTTTATAATATATTTATGAAATATTTTATTTTCTTATAAAGTTAAGTTTTAATCAATGATTCAGTAAACGTTTCTTAATAAGTTTTAAGAAACAATTTGAAATGCTTGTAAAGGCAAATGTTGAGCGAGGTTTCAACTTAAAATACGACAAAAGTTGCAATAACTTGTAAGTATGTTTTAAAGAATGTCAAAGGCAAACAAAAATATTTCAATTTTTTTCTTACTAAGTAAGTAAGATTATTGTTTAAGTGATGATGTTTTAAGTAAGTAAAATGACTGTCCGAAAAGGTGGGTCGTTACAAGCTACGCACCTCCACACCGTTGAATCTTTGTGCTCGTGTGTGGAACAAAAATTTGAAGAGAACTTATGAAGTTCAAACGGCTGCGGCCACGTGCGTTACTCAGTAGGAGTTCGTGTTCTGATTTTTTTTGGTGGTTTGTTACCCATTCTTTTCTTGTGTGTGATGTATCTCAAAAATTTAGAGTGAAAGAGAGGCTAGAAAAAAATTTACAGAGAGTGGGTAAGTTTTCTCTTATAAACTTTTTTATTATCATAGTAAATTATTCTACAGCGGCTGAAAGCAGACGTAGTTCTCACATCAAAAGTGAACCACTATAACTTTTGTGTGTTCTTATTTATTTTTCTTTTGCATATTTTTCGTTCTTGGTAGAATTAGGCTTTTTAATTTGCAATGAGAGAGAAAGAGTCTCTATGTCAATTAATTGAGCAGTTTTAAATTAATCTCAGAACTATAAACATTGTCAAATTACCATCTCATCCTTGCCGTTGCTGCATATGCACGAATATGTGTAGTAAGGGTAAAATCATCTTTTTGTTATTTCAAAAAGTACCAAAGAGTAAAAGTAAGGCTGAATACTCCCACCATTTACTATATGCTATATGTATGACTATATATATACATAGTTGACGCTAAACACTCAAGTTATTTTATCACCTTCGTAACGTAATGAATTAATTTTTCTATCCTCAAAAAAGCAAAATAAGACAAGTGAGGGTAACTTAGTTGGTTGTAAGTCCCTCTACTTTAACCATAAGTCGAGGGTTCGAGTCATAATTAGCCTCACTCAAAAATAAGTATCATTCTTTCTCTCCTTATATAAAAAAATAAAATAAAATTCTTTCCTTTAAAAGAAAGAAGAATAAATCCTTCTAGGGCAAACATTTTTTATATTATTAATTCACAAAAAATGAATATCTTTCTCAAAAAATTAGTTTTTATTATCAATATCAACTTAAAAAATTACAACAGGATTCTCCAATTTTTATTTTGGGAAGGTTCATGGTGAAGTGTATTTCTTTCTCCACTGGTGAAGTACAGTCAAAAACGTTGGTGTCATATCTTATGGGGTGTTTGGAAGATGGTGGGAACCAGTGGTAAGAACCACTTTTACTGTAACATGTGAGAGCTTTACACTGTAGCAATTTTTTTTTTATTGTTACTATAACATATGAGAGCTTTATACTGTTTATAACTGAGTTTGTGGTAGAAACCGCAGTTCCCACCGCTTTGCCAAACACCCGGTTAGTGAGGGTTTACATACTCTCTCACACACTTAATTGAACAATATAAATGAATTTTTCAAAAAAGAATTAAAACTGTTTAGAAAATTTTGAAGAAAACCCCACAAGCTGACCCATGGCTGCCTCTCCCTCCTCCCTTACCGACCCGCCCGGCCCTGTCACACCCAACCACCATGGCTCCACTACTCCGGCGAGCCCAACCTTGCACTCCAGTTTCATGGCATGGATTTGCCATATCTCCAGATAGATCCCCAATCATACAATGATTGTAATTGGCTTGGATTTGCCATATCTCCATATCACTAGTTCCATGGCGAAAATTTTTGAGTAGATAATAAATTGTAATGGGTCTAGTCTCTTATCTTTGTTCAAAATATCAGTAAGCTTTTTCAGTCTTCTCGTCAAAACCTCCGTCGGTCTTCTCACGGTCTTAATGGATGGTTTTGTCATGAACCACAACTGATTCGATAACGACTCCTCTCCAGTGGCGGTGGCAACGACTCCTCTCCAGCAGTAGTGGAAAGTACCACACCAGATCAACCGACGACTCCTCTCCGGTGGCGGTGGAAGGTAGAAGGAGAGAGGATGAGCCCATGAGCGGACAAAGAGAGATGTGGTAGACAGATATGAGAGAGAGGAAAAAATTGCGAGTAAAATAAAATTGGAAAAAAGAAGAAGAAACCATTGATTCCAAATAACCAAGAGTAAAAGATAATTTTGAGCTCGCTCCATGATATCCATCATATCAAGTCCCATCGATCCACAATTTACCCTCTACCGATAGGGAATAAAAACGGCCTCCACCCTAACTAATTTTCATAGATTTAGTGGGTGTTTAAAAAGGTGGTAAAAATTATAGTAGGAATTATTTTTAATGTAACATGTGAGAGTTTTACATTGTAGTAGTTTTTTTTTATTGTTACTGTAGCATGTGAGAACTTTTTATTGTTTATAACTGAGTTTGTAGTGAGAACTGAGTGGTTCCCACCATTGTCAAACACTCCATTATTTTTTTTGGAGTAATTTGTGACATCAGTCCTTTCAAGTTTAAATTACACGGTTGTATTTTAAACTATTTATTTTTTCATAATACATTTAAAATTTTTAATTTTGACAAAATATATCTTGAATTTTAAAATTATGAACAGTTAAGTTTTAATAACTAACAAGCGTTAAAAAACGAGAACAACTTTGATCATAAGATTTGCACGTGACTTTTCTTTTTTTGTAAAAATAAGGCTCATCAATTTAAGAAAAAGTGAAGCTCAACAATTGAAAGAGACTACTTAAAAGTATGCATTGAACGTAATTGTCAATAATTTCAAAATATGTAATACATTGTGCTACGATTGAAAGTTTATAGTATATTATATAAAATATAAATAGTTCAAATGCAATAATATAAATTACTCTTTTTGATAGATGGCATTTTAATCTTTTTTATTTTGACAAAATAATCCTTAAAATCTCAAACTCTTAATAGTTAAGCCTTTTCCGTAAACTTCTGTTAAGTTGTTAACAGAACTGCCCCTCTTCCCTTGCTCTTGAATTCGATTCCCCTTCCAAGGTCTGCAAGCTTTTTTAAATGGATCTGAAAGGTTTTTATGTTTTTAAGGTTTTCTTTTAATTTTGAATTTTTGTTAATTTATAATTTATAAATTATTTTCCCAAACTACCCTCACATATTAGATCACATGTATTACACATGACACATTCTGTTAAGAATTTTTTAGAATTTTAAAAAAACTTAATTGTTGAGATTTAAGAGTTTAAGAATTATTTTACTAAAATTAAAAAAAAAAAACAAAAGTCACGCACTAAATAACCAAGGACGTGTGAACAATGCGAATTACTTTTTTTTTTTGGAGAACTTTTTTTTTTTTTTCAGATTATTTTATCACGTGTAAAATTAATATGACACGGGACAGCTACCATAAATTAATATCCCGTGTGCTTGTAGGTACAGCCTAGGGCAATTTTAGGCCATTCTGTTGAATTTATCATAGAAAAGAAGAGGAAAAAAAAAGAAAAAGGGAAAGAAAAATCCCGTAGATCTCTTTCCTCCGATCGCATTGATATTACACAATTTAACACTTGCTCTGATTTCCCTTTGACGTCCTTTCCTTCATTTTCTCTTCACAATTCTCAAATCTCTCTTCGATTTCCTCAAAGGGGTCAAACAAAAAGAGAGAAAAAAATCCCAATTCAATTCTTCAACACAGACTGAATTGGATTTCGGACCAAAGTTCCGAGCGGAGCCAAGCAAAAAAACCTAGAAAGAAAGAAGATGTCGGAGATGGCGAGCACCGATCCCGAGGGAATCGACGGAGTCCGCATGACCTGGAACTCGTGGCCCCGCACGAAGGTGGAGGCCAGCAAGTGCGTGATCCCACTCGCCGTCGTGATCTCCCCGATCCGTCACCACCCTGAGATCCCCACCCTTCCTTACAACCCTCTCCGATGCAAGACCTGCTCCGCCGTCCTCAACCCCTTCTGCCGCGTTGACTTCTCCGCCAAGATCTGGATCTGCCCTTTCTGCTTCCAGCGCAACCATTTCCCTCCTCACTACTCCATGATCTCCGACACTAACCTCCCCGGCGAGCTCTACCCTAACTACACCACCGTCCAGTACTCCCTCCCTGCCTCCGCCCGCCCCAATTCCGCCGCAATCGATCCTCTTTCGCCGCCCCCCGTCTTCCTCTTTGTACTTGACACCTGCATGATCGACGAGGAAATGGAGTTTGTCAAGTCCGCCTTGAAGCGGGCGATCGGATTGTTGCCGGAAAATGCGCTTGTTGGATTCGTCTCTTACGGGACCCAGGTCCAGGTTCACGAATTGGGATTCTCTGACATGTCCAAGGTTTATGTTTTTAGAGGGAGCAAGGAGATTTCCAAGGAGCAGATTTTGGAGCAATTGGGGCTCGGTGTTCCTGCCCGGAGGCCGGCGGCTGCGGCGGCTGGGGGATTCCAGCCCAAGGCCGTGCAGAATGGGTTCCCTGGATTGGGGATTAACCGGTTCTTGTTGCCGGCTTCGGATTGCGAGTACACGCTCAATTTGGTGAGGGAGGAGGGAGAGATTTTTTTCGAATTTTTGATTGCGTGTTTTTGGACGATCAATTGTTTTACTTTCTGTGGATTTTAGGTGTTGGATGAGTTGCAGACGGATCAGTGGCCTGTGCCGCCTGGTAGCCGGGCCTCGCGGTGCACCGGCGTGGCGTTGAGCGTTGCTGCTGGGTTGCTTGGTGGTTGTTTGCCTGGCACCGGGGCTCGCATTATTGCTTTGGTCGGAGGTCCATGCACAGAAGGGCCAGGCTCGGTAAAACATTCTAAAAATCTTTCCTCTTTTCTTTTTTATTTTTTTTAAAAAATACATATAATATACTTGGGAAATAGAGCACAACATAATTTGTGGTTGATTGTTTATCAAAATGGGGTTTTAGGACCGAGCTCCATCGGTTCTCCTAACAATACGTGTTCTTATAGTGCTTAGGAATTAGGATGCGTTGTGTTTGTTGCTGACTGTAAGTAAAAATGTTTTTTTTAAGTATTTGTTATGGTTTTGGAGTCCTGTGCAATGTTGCCAATTCTAGACTCTTGTCACATATACATACATATATATATATATATATATATATATATATATATTTCTGGGATTGTACATGGTTGAGAATTATATGATCGACTTCCTTGTGTTTTTTACCTTTTACATTTCATTTGCCTCGTCTCTTCCAACAATTGCTGATTAAGATTCTGAACTGATGTTATATATATGTCAGCGTGTGTGCATGAATGCATGAACATAAGCTCACATATATAGGTCCTTGAAGTTAACGATGGTTAGCTTTTACCGAATACATGAGCGGAACATCAAGCATTACTTACCAAGAAAAAGGAAGTTGGTTGTACTTAAACATTAAAATGTATTGGTATTGATCTCATGGTTTTGAACTCGATTAAGTCCTACGCTAGGCGGTTGGTATTTGGTACGTATTCCATGAAAAGTAGCAAAATAGCAAATGAAGCTAAAATTTTTAATGTAAGTAGACAACTTCGTTCTAGAAATCATTCTTGTGGTCATTTTTCTTTTGATTTCCTCATATGACTGCTCTCGATTTTGCATTTGATCAGCCTATGCAGCTGACATCTTAATGTTGCTTGCATTAATTTAATTTAATCTATCAATAAAATTAAAATTAAAGAAAAAGAGGGCTTACAAACTTGCATTGATCAATGTCTGTTCAAAAAAGGAACAAATTATGAAGGGGATATTGAACTGTTAAACAACTGCAGATTGTATCAAAAGATTTGTCAGATCCAGTCCGTTCCCACAAGGATCTAGACAAAGATGCTGCGCCATATTTTAAGAAAGCAGTCAAATTTTATGATAGTCTTGCAAAGCAACTGGTTAGCCAAGGTCATGTTTTGGACCTCTTTGCATCTGCCCTTGATCAGGTATGTGCTTGGTCATCCTTCAACTTTTATGGCATCTAGAGTATGTTCCCTTGGTTTATTGCGTTGGCATCAATAATATGATGTTTCTTTTGGTTGAAATGATACCATGTGTCCTTCAAGTTCATATACATGCATTGTTATTCCTTAGTTCCTAAAAGCAAGAATCTTGCACATCTAACGTTTTTTTCTATGTACATTTTATTCCAGTGTAAGCATGACTTTATTGGTTGCATTCTGGTGTGCCATTTGTTGGTGCTATTTTTTTCTTTTTCTTTTTTGAAAAGAAACTGGAAATATTTGTTTGCGCTATTAAGTAGAAGGAATTGAACTCTTTCACTTAAATTTACCCTTTACAGCTTTCAGAATTTGTAACTTCCTAAGAATATGTTTTTACTTATTATTGTTATATGGTTTAGCAAGGTTCTGGCTTATCTTTGAGGCGGGTAACCAGAACCTTGGAATGTGGAATAGATGCTTTTGCTCAAGGTTTTTAGGAAATATTGTTAGATGCCTGTGTTTGCATTCATTTACAGTTAGGATATGTCATTTTAGGTTCCACTCGCTAGAAGTTTTATGATTATTGACTGACTTCTGAACTTTGTTGTGTCTTAGGTTGGTGTTGCGGAGATGAAAGTTGCGATTGAAAAAACTGGCGGCCTTGTCGTTCTATCTGAAAGTTTTGGTCATTCTGTATTTAAAGATTCTTTTAAGCGTGTTTTTGAAGAAGGGGAACAATCTCTTGGCCTTTGCTTTAAGTGAGTACTTAATCATTATGGAACCTTTTAATGTCTCTCCTTTGTTTCCAATTGTTTCAACCTTAAGTTTTTTTTTTTTTTTTTTTTGGTAGCATTGCTTTGCCTACCCTTTCCAATTTTTTTGTTGCATCTGCACATTGTGTTTTGTAATCTGGTTGTCCTTTAATGGACTGGTGATGCCCGACGGTATTGCTAACTCTTACTTTTAGCCTTGTACGGAATTCTTTACGATCAATAACCTTCTTTCAAAAAAGGGGTGGAGTTCATAGTCACTAATCTTCACAAGCTGTAAACAAGTTAACTTCGTCATATGTTGTTTTTAAGATCTGCAAGTCCTTTTGTGCTGAAAGCCAGTAAAGTTTGGGATCCTTTCTGTGATAAATTAAGTTTCTGCCATGGAGTTATTCTCTGCAAGTTGTAACCAAGTGAATACCTTATGTGTAATTTGTGCTGAAAGCTCAGGAAAGCGTTGGATCCTTGGTGTGATAAATCAAGATTGTGCCTCAATAGTGTTAGCCCTGTGTAAAATTGAATTTAAAAAAAAAAAAAAAAAACCCACTTGGGCTTTGATTTAGTCAGGTAGAATGAATTACATAATATGGAACACTGGCAGATCTGATTTTTTGGTTTTTAGATGTGACATCAAAAGAGGGAGAGAGGGCGAACTGTATGTGAAAAATATGAACCATTCTGTCCTTTAGGTGCTAAAAGGTAATGTTTGTGGATATAACGTCAAAAGGATGTGGAGGTTCAGGTGAATCCGTAGGTTCAGGTGCTACGTTTCGTGACTGTGAAGCTAAGAATTTTTTCCCCCTTTCTTTCTCTGATTCTAACGTCTTTTCTGTCATATCATTTAAAATCTACCTGGTGCATTTGCATCGGTATGTGTGCACTTGAAACAGCACTTTCATCATCCTCTTTTTTGTTATTTTTCAATTTGTTAAGTTATGTTTGGGCTTAAGATATACGTATCAAGCTGATCAATAAATGTATTTATTCCAGTGGTACACTTGAGATTAATTGTTCAAAGGACATCAAGATTCAGGGGATAGTTGGTCCTTGTACATCTTTGGAGAAGGTTAGTTTCTTTGGCTGCTTGATAATTCCTGACCTGAAAAAGATGAGTAATAACTGGAATCAGAGCTTTTTTTTTTTTTTTTTTTTTACTTTTTTTTTTTAATTCTCTTGGACTTGATTTGATTTCATTGCATGGTTTACAGAAAGGACCTGCTGTTGCCGATACTGTTGTTGGTGAGGGGAATACAACTGAATGGAAGATGTGTGGCCTTGACAAGAGTACTTGCTTGACAGTTTTCTTTGATCTGTCAGCAAGTGATCGATCAAATACACCAGGGACTGTAAATCCACAACTCTATTTGCAATTTCTTACAAGGTAGGAAGCAGGATACATAATATATTGTATCATCTATTGGTTTTGCTTGGAGACTTGGATAATATTGTTGTTCAAACTGTAGGTATCAGAACACCGATGGTAAAATGATGCTTCGGGTTACAACCATCACTAGACCATGGATAGATACTGCTATTAGCACAGAGGTTTGCTTGCTTTGTCTACGTCGTTTTGTAGCAAGAAGCTTTTTGTTTACGTTCTCATGCTTGATTGATATTTGATGTTGTTTTCTGCTTATGTCTGAAAAATTAGAACTATGATGCTGAAATTGAAAGATATATTTGCCTTTTTAGGAACTGATACAAGGGTTTGATCAAGAGACTGCTGCTGTAGTAATGGCTAGGAAGACATCCTTGACAATGGAGACAGAGGTAGAATTTATTTTAACTTACTTTTAACTATAGTTTTGGTTGTCCGTTCTTGAATCTGCATGCCTGGTAGGTGAAGCTAGAAAATAAAGTAAGGTGATTTTTTATGCCTTTGTTGGATTGAACAATCGATTTTATTTTATTTATTTATTTTTTCTGTTTTGACTTCTGTCTGATGATGTCTCCCCCATTTTTTTTTTCTCAACTAGGAATCATTTGATGCTACACGATGGTTAGACAGAACTCTAATTCGCCTTTGTTCCAAATTTGGCGACTATCGGAAGGACGATCCTTCATCCTTTACGCTAAACCCATGTTTTTCAATGTTCCCACAATTTATGTTTAACCTGCGGCGGTCACAGTTTGTCCAGGTATTAATTGTTTCTTCCACTTCCTCGTATTATTCATAAACCTTCAATAATGTAACATTAGTACTGAATAGTTTGGCTTGTCCCCTTTGGGTGCAATTTTAAAATTTTCAGGTTTTCAACAACAGTCCCGACGAGACTGCCTATTTCCGTATGTTACTAAATCGGGAGAATATTACCAATGCGGCTGTCATGATTCAGCCATCACTAGTGGCCTATTCATTCAATTCAGTGCCGAGACCTGTTTTGTTGGATGTGGCTTCTATTGCAGCGGATCAAATACTCTTGTTAGATTCATATTTTAGTGTTGTTATTTTCCATGGAATGACTATAGCTCAGTGGCGTAACATGGGATATCAAAATCAACCAGAGCACCAGGTTTGTGCTAATTATTTCAGACTGAAATTAACTATGTTTTTTTTCACTGTCTTTTGACTTGCACCCCTTTTTTTTTTTTTTACGTAATCTGGTCAGATTATTTATTTATTTAATTTGAGAATTGACCCATGTTCTTAGATTATTTCCGGTGTCATGTATGCTTGTATATTTTCAGGCGTTTGCACAATTGCTGCAAGCTCCTCAAGCGGATGCTCAAATGATCATCCAAGAACGTTTTCCTGTCCCTAGACTGGTGGTATGCGATCAACATGGTTCCCAGGTCAGGATCTTTCTACAAATTTTAGCATTAGTTGCTTTACACATTGTAAAAGAAGTCAGTGCTGGAATTTTCCCTTGACGTTGTCATTGTTGACAAAAAGGCCTGGAGAAATTTGTAATCACCGAGTCGTAGCATACTGAATCGTAGTTATGCGACTTTTGTTGATAATTTGATTACATTTAGATCTTGAAAGTTTAAATTGATTTTAGAAGGTTGGTCCCAGTATACTAGAGTTAACACAACACAGATGGCACGTGCAGGATCTTCCATCATATTGGTGGCACAAATAAAGCTAAAACTTGATGGAGGTTTAGTTGACTAATGTTCTTCAAGAAAAAAGCCCTTTGAAAGAGACAGATATTCTTGTTATCTTCGTATGGTCGAGATTCTATTGTGTTTAGCTGTTTTTAGTTGGTGCTTTTTGATGATTTCACAGTATCTGTTCGATTGAATAATTCATATCGTGCTTTTTTTTGGTCTTTGGCTGAAAGTGTGCCCCTCAAACCGCCCCCCACCACCCCCCACCCCGCCTTCTCTCTCTCTCTCTCTCTCTCTCTCCCCCCAAATGATATTACCTCTGGAAGTGAGCTATGTTCTATGGTCATGCAGTTGTACTATGATAATTGGCTGACTTGTTCTAAGTCTTTAATTTTATTTTTATTCTTTTAATATTGTTCCAGTGCTCAATGTTTTCTATAAACTTATAATGACAATAAATTAATGTCATGCTTTTCAGGCGCGCTTCTCATTAGCAAAGCTGAATCCATCAGCTACTTACAACAACGCCCATGAGATGGCTGCTGGGTCCGACATAATCTTCACGGATGATGTGAGCCTTCAAGTTTTCTTCGAACATCTGCAGAGACTGGCTGTGCAATCCTGAGAGCAGAAGAGAGTAAACGACTCTACAAACTGCTCTGTGTTTTGGCATGGGGAAATTCCTTCTGTTTTCCTATCCTCTTGTTCCGATTCAGGTTTTTTTTCTTAGCCTTTTCTTTCTATTGTATTTAAAGACAAGAGATCAGACCCCACATACTTTTAAGAATAAGAACAAGCACACAACATTCTTTCGGGGTGGCCAGGAAAGGTATAATGTTCTTTTTACTTCATAGAATGACTACAGAAAATGCGCTAAGTTTGATTTATGTGGAAAGAAAGGTATGAGAGGAAGGTAAAATGGAGAGGCTTTTACTCTCTATCGGTAGTTGAAGCCCGTCAACAATTTTCTTCTTGCCAATTGTATCAGAAGTAAGTGTTGTGTATGGGGATTTTTTTTTTTTTTT
>CAMOHE010050854.1:62797-76565 GCA_946598075.1 Artocarpus hirsutus | reverse complement strand
TCTCTCTCTCTCTCTCTCTCTCCCCCCAAATGATATTACCTCTGGAAGTGAGCTATGTTCTATGGTCATGCAGTTGTACTATGATAATTGGCTGACTTGTTCTGAGTCTTTAATTTTATTTTTATTCTTTTAATATTGTTCCAGTGCTTAATGCTCAGATTCTCTTGCATTATTATGAGTTCAGGAAAAGCAAATCTATTACTCTAGGCTCGTTTGTTAGGTGTGTGGAAATGAATTGTGGAAATGTTGATGACCCACATGGAACGACAGAATGAAAGCCATAGCTATTTCAGAAAATACGAGTTTTATGCCTTTTATTTTCTATGTTTTCTATAAACTTATAATGACAATAAATTAATGTCATGCTTTTCAGGCGCGCTTCTTATTAGCAAAGCTGAATCCATCAGCTACTTACAACAACGCCAATGAGATGGCTGCTGGGTCCGACATAATCTTCACGGATGATGTGAGCCTTCAAGTTTTCTTCGAACATCTGCAGAGACTGGCTGTGCAATCCTGAGAGCAGAAGAGAGTAAACGACTCTACAAACTGCTCTGTGTTTTGGCATGGGGAAATTCCTTCTGTTTTCCTATCCTCTTGTTCCGATTCAGGTTTTTTTTCTTAGCCTTTTCTTTCTATTGTATTTAAAGACAAGAGATCAGACCCCACATACTTTTAAGAATAAGAACAAGCACACAACATTCTTTCGGGGTGGCCAGGAAAGGTATAATGTTCTTTTTACTTCATAGAATGACTACAGAAAATGCGCTAAGTTTGATTTATGTGGAAAGAAAGGTATGAGAGGAAGGTAAAATGGAGAGGCTTTTACTCTCTATCGGTAGTTGAAGCCCGTCAACAATTTTCTTCTTGCCAATTGTATCAGAAGTAAGTGTTGTGTATGGGGATTTTTTTTTTTTTTTAAATTATATATACTGGCTTGGGCTCATGTTTGTCGGTGGTTTGTATTCACTCTCTTAGTGTCCTCGCCCAATATAACGCTACAGTTCACTTAGGTCTGTTCTATTTTTGCTGAAAAATGAAGAGTACAATTTTGATTATTGAAGTTGATAGTGTGTTGCCTTTGAGTATTGACTATTGAGTACAACGACTATTCCTAAGGTCAATTTCTGACATATGGTCACTCTTGATGCAAATGGCCTTTTTTCCTTCTTTTGAACGAGACAAATTATTTTGACATTCTTTATTTTTCGTCGGTTGTCGATATTTAAGGTGAACTCCCTTGAACGAATTTAATTACAGTTACACTCCATTACTTTGAAACATTTTACAATGACACCTAATTTTACATAAAAGGAACAGAACTTTCGTTTTGTATTATTGAAAATGCTTGAAATAACCTTGTGACGGTAAAAACGACTTGGGACCTTAAATCAACGTTAAAATATCCTTTTTAACCATCATTTTTATACGATACATACGGTTCCACAAGAATGGCGGAAAAACCAGTAATCAATATGTAGATATTTTTCCCCCTTAAATCATTTCAAAGTGTTTCAATCATTTTAAAGTGTTTGGAAGAAGAGTTTAACAGAAGAGTTTGAACTTGAACTGTATATAATATATAAGAATTTTATATTTTTTGATTCACATTTGTGGTTTAAATTGCTCTCGTGAACACTTATATTAAATTGTAACTTAGGGTTTCTGACTTCATTGCATAAAAACTAGTTGAAACATGCGCTGCCATTCATATTATCTTGCATCTTTTTAAACGAAGATTTAAATTCTCTAAAAAAAAAATTATAATTCAGTTTTTTGCTTAATTATTTTCTTAAAAGTTCAGTTTAATAAAATATATATATATATATATATATAAATAAAACTAAAGCAAATGTAAAAAGAAAAGGTTTTTAGTGAGGTAAAAGAGTGAGAACAAACAGAAACAAAAGACCTAAAGATAAAAATAATAATAATTATGAAGGATGAGAAAGAAAAAACAAAAGAAAAAAAATGAAACGTATCACGTTCACGACTAAACAAATTTACTGGGATAAGAGATGGAAAATTATTTAGGTGTAAATGTAACAAGTAAAAAGATATTATAGGGACACACTCGAGAAAAACACAAAAATGAAAAAAAAAAAAAAAAACATATATAAAAGTGAATGTCAAAATTTTACGTTGGCTAGTGAAAACTATTTAAGTGTAAATGTAATAACAATTGCTGAAGTGTAAATGTAACAAGTAAAAAGATAATTACACGGAAACATGTAATAAGTAATAAGATATTTACAGGGAAACATTCGATAAAAACACCCAAAAAAAAAAAAAAAAACATGTACAAAAGCGAATATCAAAATTTCACTCTAGCAAATGAAAACTATTTGTGTAAATGTAATAAGTAAAAATGTAATGACCAAGAAAATCTTAGAGTTAAATAATGTTAATTTATACATTTACGTCAGATTTTTCTAAAATATTATGTTCAATTTTTGTGGCTAAAGGATTTACAAAATTAATATAAGTATTCCAAAATTTTATGGTAAAATTTTGAAGTTAAATTTATTAACTTTCATGATTTAATAATTTGGTTGATAAATTCTATTGGGATTTAAAGCGGAAGAAATTTTTACCCGTAAATTATTTGAGAATTCTAATTACTAGAATTTTCAAATGCATTACGATGTTAGCAATGTACTGAGAAACACTCTGATGTCTAGCAAGTCCTTAATTACTAATTAATTAAAAATGAAATTACGTGAGTAGTAATTTCTGTAGAAAAATGCTACGCAAGTTTAAAAATTGACACTATAGCAAAACTTTGTCATTACCTAGTTTAGATGTAGAAAAAGTCAAGCTTAGATTTAAAATTAGTATGCAATTAAAACACATATCGGTATTCGTGTCGGTATTGGTTTACATTGTGATTAGTATTTAACTGTATTTGAAAAATGGGAAAAAACTCGTCGGAAATTAAAATTTCCTATTTGCTATGGCAGTATAAAATTCATTTGTTCAGTTGGAATCTTTAAGGATAAGCTTCAAGTACAAGGGTTGACTTTGATTGAGGTTGACATGATATTGTCCTTGGAGTATTAATAAGACAAAAATCTCATCCATCTTCATTAAAAAATAGCACCACACTTAAGAATTTTAATTCAAAAATTTCTCCAAAGTAAGCTTGACTAAGGGCTTAGTTAAACATAAGTCAGGTGGGAGAATTAGATTAAGGTTAGTTATACATATATGTGTACCGTCATAAGACCTCATTTTGGTCTGCATTTTCTCTTCCTTTTCACTCACAAAACTGAATAGCTTCACAAGGTTTCTCCAAAATATTCCCATTTCTTCATCTAAAAACCTGGTTCTAACAAGGCATTATCTAAGGAAAACTTCTTCCCATTTCCTTCCATCAAAACCGGTTTCAAGCTCAAGTGGCTCTCCAAAATATTTCTTTCCCTTTTCTCCCTCCAAAAATGATTTCAACCTCCTCAAGCTCTCAACATTTGTCTCCTTCATTTTCACCACAAAAGCCCTAGCTAAAAGGATTAGAAGAAGAAGAAGAAGAAGAAGAAGATGATGATGATGAAGAAGAAGAACAAGAATGAGTAATCATCAAGGTTGATTTAAGATGAGTAATCATCAAGGTATACTCCAAACCCTTTTCTTCATTTTCTTAGATCAAGGTTGATTTAAGATGAGTAATCATCAAGGTATACTCCAAACCCTTTTCTTCATTTTCTTAGTAAAGCAAATATTAGATTTTTATGTAGTAAAGTTTGTTTTTCAATGTCTAAAACAAGAAGGAAAGAGAAGGAACTAAGCTTCCTTAGAAGTGGTGTTCAAAGAAGTGTTCATCAAGGGTAAGGCTCTCAACTGTTCTTTAAATCCCTTATTTAATTCAAAGTTTAAATTTTATGAGCTAGTTTATGTTTTAGATTGACAACGACATGTAATAATTCTTATTTATATTGATTAGTATGGCTTTGTATGTATTTGTAAAAAGCTAAGTTACTTATGTTTAGTTTAGGAATTTTGTATTTTTGGTATAGTGGAAAAATTTTCTACAAACTTTGACCTCAAAAACAGAACCCTTAAAGTTCGATTTTAAACTTTTCTTGAACATGAGATTTTTGGCTTTTGATGTTTTGAACAAAACTTTGTGTTGAAACTGCAGTTTTGAATCTAAGATTGGTTTCGTGCAGTTTTCAAAAAACTACCAAAGCTACCAATACTGTTTTGACTTGCTGTCCACAACTGTTTCCAAATGGTAGCCACTGTTTTTGGCTGTTTTGGGCCTCTTTAGATTCGAATTACAATTTACACCAAACATTAAAGTTTTAGATTTCGATGAGATAGAAAACTTTCATGAGAAATATTTTCCAAAATCTGCCTTTAAAATATAGTTATGATCAGTTTTCCAAAACTGTCCAAAAAACTACATTTGTGGGCCGTAACGGCTTTGCAAAGTTTCGGGTTATGTTGATGCTGATTTGTAATTTTTACCAAACACGAAACTTTTAGATCTCAACTAAACAAAAAATTTTTGTGAATAAAATTTTACAAACATTTGTTTCCAAGATAGACTTTAAATTTGATTAATAAAAACTATCAAAACTTTTTAATCGATAAAGTTTGCAAAAAAAAGGGAAAATGAAAATGCTAAAGATAGTGAACGAGGTTTTTAAATGAGCATAGAGAATTTTAAACCCCACATTCAAAAAAAGCAACTTCTATAAAGAAAAGACTTTAAAAGAAAAACTATTCTTGACATATAATTTTGCAATAGCTTTTTGAAACTAACCAAAAAGTACCTCCCGATACTAGTTTTATAAATAAATGTTCGCTTAGCTACAGAATTCTAATTTTTGACAGATAAAGAAATTGTAGCACTCACAACAAACTATACAAGTCTACAATTTAGTATTTTACCAATTTCGGATGCTATTCTAAAGCACGATTTTGATACAAAACTTTGAGTTTTATGTATATAGTTAAAGTGCGACTTTGACTTACAAAACCTTAATAGTTTTAAGTGATCATTAAAACGGCTATCATGAAAACACAATATGCAAAATTTTTAGTATTACGACACTAGACATGGGTTCAACACCCGCCTTAGTCCAAAAAGCCACTAGGTTAAAGTTTTAACGTTATGAAGTATAGAATGCCTAATAATCATTTTTGAGCTTAATGGTCTTTGAACCAATTACGAGCTCACTAAATGAATTAAAAAAATGGTTATTAGAACTTAGTTCAAGAACCATGAATTTATGTAACTTTTAATTTTCTTAATTGAAGTTACATAGATGTAATAATGATAAGATAATCAATTAATTTTCAACATAGGATAATCAATTAATTTTCAATCTTAACACAAATTAAAGGCAATTAAAGAAAACTAACGATTTTTATGAACCTTTCATAAATTATGCTAAAAATTAAAATAACATAAGATAAAGTTATTCTTACATACTCTTAATGGGTGTTTTGCACAGAATTGTTTCCAATAGAGGATAAGGAATTAAGGACTAATAAAGAAACCTACTACAAGAAAAGAGTTAAGTAGGAATCTTACTTATAGTATGAATAATTTGAAAATAAATATTTTTCATATTTGTTCTATAGCAAAGCATGTCTAAATTTATGTTAAGGTTCGCATGCCGTGCCATACTACATACTCACTAATTAGTTCAGGAAAATCCTTAAGGTCAAATTACATTGGAGGGTTATACTAACCTTTCGATCTATGGAGAGGTTTAAGATTTAAATACATAATTAAAAATATATTAAATCATAGTGTGATTGGGACCTTGCAAGCCCTTTCTTGATGATCACTTGCAATCAATACAACTATTCATGCCCAATAAATTAATAAGACATGATCATAACTAAGCATAATCGGCACATGCATTTCGTTATTATATACTATTTTAAATGTTTTGCGAGTTATAATTCCTACTTGCTGAGTGAAAGCTCATTCAAGTATGTTTATACTATAGGTAAGTAACCTGTCAGCAATATCTGATGGACAGTGGTGAAGCGGCGGATGATCAGAATGGAGTTTTAAGAAATGGATATCGTGCTTTTTAATTTTCGGACTAGGTTTTGTTCTTTATGACTTTTTTGATGATATGTGAAACTGTATAACTCTAGTAGTATGTATGTATGTTTGGATGATTGTTGAGCCTCTATAACATATTAATACTTTTGTTGCAATAAAAACTAAAAATGGTTGTAATTAAAAATTAACTGGTAAAGTTATTTCAATTTTTTTTTTTGTAAAATTATGCAATCTAAATAAATCCAAGTTTAAGTATTTAAGTAATGGCTGTGTAGGTAAGGTCATTACAATTTATAGGAGCACATTTGAGAAAAACATAAAAATAAAAATAAATATATAAAAGTGTATGTCAAAATTTCACTTTGGCTAACAAGAATATGCAGTTTTCACTCCTTAATTAATAGATTGTTTATTTTAAGACAAAATCTAAATATCATGGTAGTTAGTCCTGAAAAAAGTGAATGTTAAAAGCCAAAATAAAACAAATGCATATATTCTATTTGCAAATAAACTTTTTCTTTAAAGGAAAAACTGGAATTTATTAAACAACCAAATTGGCAACCATTGCAAAGTTCACAAAGTAAGGAACAATGTCCATAGCAACAACAACAAAAGTATTCCTAAAACATAATTAGCTAACAAGTGAGCCACCATATACTCTTGATGGAAAATACGCTTGCAACATATACTACAAGAAACTAAAGACATCTGTCATTTAATGTCCATAGTTACAAGGCCTACATCCTCTCAAGATATCAGTGAATTCACTACTATCACAACATTTGCTGCATCAGTTTCTGTCAAATGCACAACTAGCTTGCAAGACATATTAAAATCTAGACCCTCCCTATCCATAACACACTCAGCAACATACAGAGTGAAATACCCTTCAATCTTCTTTCATAAATAGGCTAAAATAACACTTCTTAATCCCAAATTACCATTCCCTACATCGATCGCAGAGGGACCATGCCTTAAAGAAGCATCAATGTTAAGCTTAATCTTAACTAAAAGGGGACAATGCAATTTCTTGTCGCTACCTTTATTCCCACCTAACCCCTTGAAGTCTGTTGGGGGTGAGCTCGGTGCTACCGCTGAAGAGCCCTACTCTAACTGGTTGGCAAACCAGCTCGGCAGGAGCCACTAGGAGCGAATAACCAATCCCGATAAGCTCAGATCATTTCTTCAAGGTGCATTTCAGGGCCCTTTAGGCCGCTTCATGAATGGTCACCTCCTCAGATCAGACACCAACTCAGATCAAATTCTAGAAACTTGCAAGCAGGAAGCTACTCACCATCACTGGCCAACAGATGGCGACGACTCACCATCGGATGGGAATCAATCCATCGATGGAGGGCACGACACATGTCCTTTGACACCTGACATGCCTTGATGTGACACACAGGTCATGGACAAAACCTACCTAATACCCGGTTTGAGTAGCAACCTATAAATAGAGTGCATTTATTGCATTCAGGAAAGCATGCTCCTTCCTAATTAACCAGCTCCCGTTTTCTACTGAGCAACGCCTGCCTTGAGCATCAGAGAGCCTTTGTCTATTGACTAACCTGTTTCCTTCTTGCCTTAGAAGCATCCCTCCTCTTGTTGCAGGTCCACCCAAATAGGCAGAGAAGAGCAGGGAAGAGCTATATACTATTCGTAGCAACACGTGGTGGTGATCTGCTGCCATATTATGGTAAGCATCAACATTTTAGCGCTAAAAGGAGGACACCTATGCCTTCACTTAAAATCACCAGCCATAACAAGCTTGTGATCTGAGATGGTAAATCGAGGCAACACCCAGGATGAGGGTTCCCGACAAGAAAGGTCGGGGGAAGCCCAAAACTGAAACTGAAACCAAAATTTAGCCAGACCTAGAGGTTGCCCTCGAGCTGTGAGATCCCATTTGGGGGTCAAGGAAGCGCAAGGAGGGCCAAAAAGGTACATGATCCAGTTACCCAAGACCCTATTCGAGAATTGACAAATGCTGTTTGGATACTCATTTAGCAGCTCGTGCAATAAGCACAGTGCCAGCCGGCTCCAGTCCCCTTCCCCCTAGCCCTGGCTGATCAAGCTAGGGGTTGGCAGGATAGGGAGCCGTCGACCTCAATGAAGCTGACTCCGAGCACTCTAGAAGATCTACACATGGCGTCTCAGTTAACAACAAGCTCATCTAAGAAGGACAGCTCAGCCCACAAGGGGCGCTTGCTCCATCACCACAGGGCTTTCGAGCTTTCGTTTGTTATTGGCTCAGGCGTTAGGAGGAAGCTCAACAGGGTCACCACCCCGAGGCTGGTGACAGGGTTAAGGGCAGAGGACCCTATAGGGTGGAATTGCCCAAAGATACCAATAGCCGCTAGCTCCAGGAACTACAATGCCAAATTGATGAGATCCACAACAACCGTTTTAATTTGGAAGACATTGATGCCTTAGATCCGCCATTTATCGACGCCATCATGTGAGCCCCTATGCCGCCAAAATTTAAGGTCCTGTAGATTAAGGCCTACGACGGGACTGTCGACGTTGATGAGCATGTCAAATTGTACCAAGGGCATATGCTTCTGCAAAACACCAGTGACGTAGCCATGAGTAAGGCCTTTTCCTTAACCCTGACTAGACTACCTCGGCAATGGTTCTGGCGCCTGGAACCAGCTTCAATCACTTCCTTCTGCTAGCTCTCGGATGCCTTTTCGGTAGCCTTCTGCACAACAAAGTTAAGAAGAAAGGAAATAACTTACCTTTATGCTGTGAAGTAGGGAGGTGGCAATGTCAGAGATTACATTAATTGGTTTACTTGAGCAGTGCTCAAGGTCAAGCACATCGAAGATGAGAGCCTAAAGCACGCTTTCGTCAGGGGTCTTCAAGACAAAAAGCTGACCTGGTCATTGGCCTTCAAGCAGCCGAGCACATTTTCTCAGATGCTTGGCTACACACAAAGGTTTCTGATGCGGCCGAATATATCAAGTGCTGTCGGGAAGAAGGCAGCAATAGCGGCACTAAGAAGGAGAAGAAACAAAAAACATCACCTGAGCAACAAAGTGTCGAGTAGAACAAGAAGCAAAAGAAGGATAAGAAGACCAAGAAGCTGAAAGTGCCGACAAGGAAATTCCAAAGCTATACACCCCTGGTTGCGAATATTGATGAGGTCCTCGCCTAGGTGAGCAGAAGGAATCTACTGGTCGATTCGCCCAAGCTCAAGGGCAGTAAGGCAAAGCGAGATCAAAGCAAGTACTGCAACTTTCACAAAGATGTGAGGCACAACACCCGCAACTACATCCAGCTTAAGGACCAGATCGAAAGGCTGGTTCGAGATGGGCACTTGCAGGAGGTTGTAAAGCGAGTCCTAACCCTAGGCTCTGTAGCTGGGAAAAACAACTAGCCTACCTAAGATGCACCGAACTGCCCATGTAACGATAGTGGGAACGCACCAGAACCCCCAAATATTGTTCACACAATCTTTAGAGTGCTAGTTAATAGGGACACGTCGAGTAGGCGGTGGGCTTACATCTGAAAAGCTCGGTTGGTTGAAAAAGATGAGCTCATTAATATGTCTGAGCACATCAATAAAATCTGCCGCTACCAAGACATGCCGATCACATTTACAGAGGAGGAGGCAGATAAGCTAATCCACCCACACAATGATGCTCTTGTGTGCGAGCTCCACATCGCCAGCAACATAGTTCGACGTGTGCTAATCGACAATGGTAGCTCGACTAATATCCTATTCAAGCAAGCATATAACAAGTTGAAGATCAGCAATGCTACCCTTATCCAGGTCCAAACACCACTTTACAACTTCGCTGGTGAATGCGTTTGGGTAGTTCGAAAGGTTGGCTTGTCGGTCACCTTCGGTGAGGGTGCTGCTCGGGTGACATGCATTATCGACTTCCTCATCATCAATAAGGCAGTGGCCTCCACCTACAACCAAGTCATGAAGTTTCCAACGGACAATGAATCGAAGTAATCAGGTCATAACAAAAGGATTCCCGAGCTTGCTATGTTAATGTTGTGAAGGCCATATCAGCTCGACAACTAAATGTCTTGGCCATTTACAAGGTCGATGAAATACAATTCTCGATCGAGCAAGCGCCTAAGATGCTCTCCAATGTTGACTCCCATATGCCTGAAGAGGAGATGAGAGCCACCCCTATTGAGGATCTGGTGCCATTCAACCTGGGCCTGGCACATCTTGATCGTACGGTCCAACGTGGTTCTTAGCTGAAACCTAAGATCATGGCCGACTTAGAGAAGCTTCTCACGGCGTATCGGATGTGTTCGCATGGTCTCATAAGGATATGCCCAACATTGATCCTAGCATTATCTGTCACCGACTTAATGTCTGACCAGAGCACAAGCTGGTTATTCAGAAGAAAAAAGCCTTCAACTCGAAAAGATATGGCGCCATTAATGAAGAAGTCTAGAAGCTCCTAAAAGCTAGATTCATCTAAGAATTAAAATATCTAGAGTGGTTGGCAAATGTAGTCCTCATTAAGAAGGCAAGCAAAAAATGGTAGGTTTGCATAGATTATACTGACTTGAACAAGGCCTGCCCCAACGATTGCTTTCTGTCACCCCAAATAAATAAGCTCGTGGCTGTAACCACCAGGCACAAGCTGCTAAGCTTCATGGATGCTTACTCTAGCTATGATCAGATCTAGATGGCTAAGGAAGATCAAATAAAAACCACCTTCGTCACCGACCAAAGGCTTTACTGTTAGTCATGCCTTTCGGACTCAAGAATGCTGGGGCTACCTACCAATGCCTCGTCAACAAAATGTTTGCCCGGCTGATCAGCAAAACCATAGAAGTTTACGTGGATGACATGTTAGTCAAATCTGTCCAAGCAGCAGACCACATGGCTGATCTCCGAGCGAGTTCGACATTCTCTGGGAATATGGGATGAAACTTAACTAAGTGAAATGTGCGTTTGGGGTTAGCTTGGGTAAATTTCTTGGATTTCTAGTAAACCAGAGAGAAATCGAGGTTAACCCAGCCAAAGCTCAAGCCGTTATAGAGATACATTCACCTCAGACAGTTAAGGAGGTACAGAAACTCACTGGCATGGTAGCAACCCTCTACAGGTTTGTCTCCCGGTTTATCGACAAGTGCCACTCATTTTTTCAGGCACCTAAGGAGAGGTTTGAGTGGAGTAAGGAGTGTGAGGAAGCTTTTCAAAATTTAAAGAGGTACTTGGCCACGCCCTAGCTCCTATCCAAACCTTTGCTAAGAGAAGTCTTGTACCCCTACCTCATCGTGTTGGAAAAGGCTGTCAGCTCGGTCTTCGTTTAAGAAGAAAACAGAGTTCAAAAGCTCGTATACTATACAAGCCACGCGTTCCAGGGTGTCGAGCAAAGGTACCCCTTGCTCAAAAAACACTCATTTGCCCTCATCACTTCAGCTTAAAAACTACGGCTGTATTTTCAAGGCCATACTATCCGAGTCTCGACGAAGTTCCCCCTCTAACAAGTCCTCTAGAGCCCAAAAATATCAAGGAAGATGGTAAAATGGTTGGTCGAGCTCGGTCAATACAATATTCGTTTTGTCCCAAGGATGGTTATCAAGGCCCAAGCTCTTGCAGACTTCATTATTGAGTTCACTAATGCTGGGTAAAGCACACCTTTAGTCGAGAAAGCCCTCGTCGAAGACCCAAACACTCCTAGCTATAGTGGAGATTATTATGCCTCTAGGTTGAAATCAAGATGGAAACTCTTTGTAGACAGATCCTCTTGTGCTGAGGGCCTAGGTGTCGGGCTAGTCTTAACTAGCCCAAAAAGATATAAGATAATCTACGCACTTCGGTTAGACTTTAAGGCCTCTAACAATGAGGCTAAATACGAAGCGCTCCTGGCTGGGCTCAAAATTGTCAAAGACCTTGAGGTAGATTGCATAACAATCCACAGCGACTCCATGCTCATCATCCAACAAGTTACTAGGGTGTTTCAAGCCCAAACAGAATCCATGACTGCATATATACAAGAGGTTAAGGCATTGCTTGGGCAGTTTAAAGCTTACTCATTCAAGCAGATCCCTAGATCTAAAAATTTCGAGGCCGATGTGCTTGCTCGGCTGGCCTCAGGCTTGGGCGATATTGAGCTGACGTCAGTCCCTATTGAAAGATTAGTCGAGCCAAGTATCAACAAGGAAGTGGCAATTGTAGCTGAAGAGCAAGATACTACCTAGATGGACCCAATCATTCAATACCTGACCATAGCCGAATTACCCAACGACCGAGAAAAGGCACGCTGGATTCGCACCAGCTTAGCCAGATATTCGATGATTTGTAGAAAGCTGTATCAACGAGGCTACACAACACCATGTTTGAACTGCGTAGGGTATGAAAAAGCTCAATACCTAATGAATGCTATCTATGAGGGGCTATGTGGAAATCACTCTAGGGGACGATCCCTGGCCCAGAAATGTCTTCGGTAAGGATTCTATTGACCGACCATGGAACAAGACTACAAGGACTTTGTGCGGAAATGCTTTAAATGCAAGTAGTTTGTGATGGTGCCTAGACACCATGTCAAAGAGCTCACCTCAGTAACATCGGCGTGGCCTCTTGTCATATGGGCCATCGACCTTATTGGACCCCTTCTTCAGGCCTGGTCTCAATTTAAGTATTGTATTGTGACCATTGAGGCCAAATGCACTAACTTCATATGAAAAAATATCATTTGCTGGTTCAGGATCTTGCATACCATTGTGACCGACAATGCAAAATAGTTTGAATCCTTAAGTCTCCTTTGCCTGTGCAAGTAGCTCAGTATTAAGAAGGTCTTTTCCTCCCCGAGCTATGCTCAGAGCAATGGGCAGGTTGAAGTTATCAAAAAGACGATCAAAGAAACCTGAAGAAAAAACTCGAGGACCTTAAAGGTGCGTGGATCAATGAGCTCTTAAACGTGCTCCAGGCTTATTAAACAATAGCCCAGACTACCACCAAAGAGACTCCATTTTCCCTCATCTATGGGGCCGAAGCTGTCATCTTGGCATAACTTGGGTTGTCGAGCTTCAGGGTTGAGCAGTACGAAGAAATTCAAAATCCCGAGGTCATGATGTTCGAGCTTGATCTGCTCAAGGAGAAGAACCATGCTGCGATCCATAAAGTAGCCCGAAATCAAGTCATTGCTTGATATTACAATAAACAGGTCTAATCAAGGAGCTTTAAAGTTAGAGATTTAATGCTAAA
Source organism: Artocarpus hirsutus (assembly GCA_946598075.1). Classification (NCBI taxonomy): domain Eukaryota; kingdom Viridiplantae; phylum Streptophyta; class Magnoliopsida; order Rosales; family Moraceae; genus Artocarpus; species Artocarpus hirsutus. The sequence goes on along the minus strand of CAMOHE010050854.1, from coordinate 63,354 downwards.
GAAGGTCATTGTTCAACAGCCCAGGCTAGGTTCCTTCAGTCTAAAGTGGGACAGACTGTACAAGATCATCAAAATTGTCCATCCAGGCACCTATAGGCTATCTGATATGGAGGGCAACCCACTCGGTCATCCTTGGAATGCCGAGCTTCTGAAAAAATTCTTTTGCTAACCAAAGCTAGAAACCTTTTTTGACCTATGGCCACATTCTTTTGTAACTAGACCTACCAAATAGGGCTGGAATGTAAATTTACACAGTCATGAAAATTTTAATTCCTACACTGTTCCACTAAGCAATACATGTTAAGGAAGATACAACCCTAAAGAATGGTGCCATTACTCTAGTTTGAGGGACCCGATGCTAACTCCCAAAGAAGTAGAGTCTTCTCGACTAACCAGACTAGGGGGCTGGTCAGCAAAATACTAACCTCTAGTCTGTCTCTGCACGAACCACCTGAACAAAGTTGCCTAAGCATGGCTATACCCGACCAATATTGAACTTGCAAAAGTTCAAATGAACTTAAGCAAGTCCAGGGGGGGGGGGGGGGGGGGGGGGGGGG
>CAMOHE010050854.1:27127-56136 GCA_946598075.1 Artocarpus hirsutus | reverse complement strand
AACCACCCCTCCATTCACAATAAAAGAAAATGCAATGTCAACACACATTCTAGCATAATGTATCCATCACCTCCTAAACCCCAACTTCCTTATCATAGCCTTAAGAAACTCGCACTCAACTTTATCGTAGGCTTTGCTTATGTCTAATTTTAGCCCAATAAGGCCTCCTTTATGCCTCTTCTTGTGCCGAATCGAATGGAGGACCTTGAAAGCAACCAAAACATTATCAACGATGAGATGACCTAGAACAAAGTTGCTTTGCTCGTCCAAAATAATATACAGTACAATACTCTTTAGATGATCAGCCAGTGTCTTCGTAATCACCTTGATGTAGTAGAATTGGGAAGATAGAGTTTCATCGGCTTAACCCGAATGGAGAACATGAAGACCCACCTAAGAAAAGCCCCTTAAGGGGAAAACTCCCAACTAGGAGAGAAATACTCAAAGTTTGTATTATAGCCTTCTAACAAGATGATAATAAGTACTCACTATATTAAACGACTAAATAGACAAATAATAATAAACTAATAACAAAATAAAGCTAAAAATAAGAACAACTGTTAAAGTCATAATCTCCTATATCAGTTCTCCTCATCTATGAAAAGAACTCAACCTCGAGTTTGATGGAAACACGCAAGAAGAAATTTGTAACAAGTGAGTCCGTTAGTGTTATATGTGGAATGAAGGAAGCTCTAGAGAATAGAAGAACCTATTTTGGCTTGTAAGAGTAGTAGACCCTAGTCAAATAGCTCTTTTGAATTTAATCCAAAATCCACAATGGAACCAAAGTAATGGTCTATCAAAACGTCAAAACTTCCAAGCTATTCACCATTGTCGCCGCCTTGCCATTTGGCCTTGATTCCCTCAAAATTAAAGTCTAGTGGCCTAACAAATTGGTCAAGCAAAATTGATGGCTTAGCTACCAAATCTTCACAAATAACACCCTCAATTCTTGGTTTTCCAAATTATAATTCAATTGTTTCTATTCCACCATCAACGAGATTGGATTACTCTAAACTCCACCAATTTTTTCAAGACTATTTTGATTTTTCAAATTTTCAAGTTCAATCATACCCAAAGAATCAATAAGCTCTTCTTCAAAAGTTATATCAAGACCAAGTGATTCATCCTCATTGCTAAATTTTGTCCAAATCAAATGAACTAACCATCTTTTCATGAGCATTAATTCCACAATTAGTAAATTCATTACTCATGGTGCCATCAAAAGTATATCTATTTTTCTTGTATGTAATCCAATCAAAAACAAATTTCATTATATCTCTAAGTGTTGTAGGTCTACCTTTGAACAAAGTTGGCCTCGATTGCTCCACAAACTTTGGTTGCTCGTTGAAAATGTTTTTGGATGTAAAAATCTAATTTTGAACAAGAGGTGTGCTAGGCTCATTAATCTGACTTAGGCTCATTTTTTCTTTGGACTACTAGATTAGGCCTTTTTCCTCTTGGACTAGGTCAAGATCCCAAAGGATAGCTTAAGCCTTCTGTTGCAACTCATGGAAGATTTTGGCCATGGAAGGACAACAGTCACCGTTATCACACCAAGGTGAGCTATCCTTTCCAACGCTACTGTCGTTAGGTCTGTAGCTATTAGACATGTATGCCCTAAGGAGTAAAAATGTAATATGTTTTTGGAGATATTTTTATAAATAAAGAATTTATTTATTATTTATATACCAAATCTGGTCCTCTTTACATTCATATTTGTTGAATGTATGTTAAGTAAACAATAGTCTAAGACTGTCAGTCTAAACTTTTAAGAATTAGGCATATGATGGATAGATTATGCAGAAGACATGATTCTTAACATGACGGTCTAAATCATAAGATCCGCAATCGAGGGAATAAAGTTGGGTGCTTTATTCATGTAAAGATTGTTATGTTGTCTATATCCCTATTGAGAGATGGTTTGTCTTGGCCATCGGAGGTGGTTGGCACATTGTCATAGGTGACGATGTATTAGATCGAAACATAAAGTGAATTGATTTGAATTAATAATTCTGTCTCAGTAAATCGATTCACTTTAGACAATTATGTGTATTGTATCTTAACCCTGAGATGAATAGTGGGCCTGTTGTCTTGACTTATATCTTTTGATGTACCAAATGGTGACATCCATATTTTATAGTGGTACGCATGCTAGTATGTTGGAGACATGACTCTTGATAGCATAGATCTATTATTCTAGATATGAAATCCATAGCTACTCTTTAGGAGTAGTGATATCCTCTTATATGCGTTATCCTGTAATTGAAAAACTAGAGCGCTCAACCACTTGGATACATAGGTGTAACCAAATGGTATACTGTCTTTGGATGGTAAGTTTTTCGATGGTGAGATAACGAAACGCGAGATAAAAATAATCGGGAAGGTAAGACAGAACTTGTTCTTAAGCTGATTATGGATAATCCTATAGGAATACGATACATTATGATATGTCATGGAAACTTAGCCATACGGGCTTCGTAATTCTATATAGTTTGAGAGTGCAGCTCTAAGCTTTTAGTTGAGTAGCATTGGAGTTGATAATCATGAAATGTAATCTAGGATATTAGGTTTCATATTTATCGAAAGCTTAAACTATATAGGTCCATTTAGTCTCCTTTGTTAGCTTACAAAAATCCTATAATGATACGGCGTGTTTTTTTAATAATTGATGACTTATGTCTAATTCATTAGATTGGCTAAAATTTGGTAAAATCAGATAATTCATGTTTGTTTATCGGTTGAATTAATTTTGTGATAAAATTAATTCAAGATAAACTTGTTGAATTATCGGGATCAGATAATTCATGTCTATTTATCGGTTGGATTAATTTTAAATTAATTCAAGATAAACTTGTTGAATTATCAGGAATATTTATTTTTCTAGAGATTATCTAGATATGATTGTTTTAATCAAATAACTTCTCTATTGAGTTATTTGAATTAAAACTGATGCTCTATCCCAAGAATCTTAGATGGGAAATAAAGATTCGTAGAGATCTTTTATCGGAGGTTTGGCAAGCCCATCTTTAAGTTTGGCTTGTTGATTGAGGAGGTTTGATAGGCCAATCTGTCAATTCGGCCTACCTACCAGGTGGTAAAAGGATCACGCATTTTCACACGTGTTTTATTAGATATTGATTCTAATTTTATTTTGATTCAAATTTTTGAGGCCTTATCTGATAAGGACTAACTTCTAGGCCCAACCTCTATAAAAGGGAGTGAGTGTCTTTATTATTTAGATCAGTTGAGAAATTTAGAGTGAGACTCTAAAACTCCCCGAAGAACTATTATTCACAAATCATGAATTATAGCTTTGGGTATTTCTCAATTGGTTGGAAGGAGAGCCACCTGAGAAAAACTAAATGACGTAAGCCCACACTCACTCCGATCGAGAATAGAGAATAGCAAAGAAGGCTAGTTGGTTAAGGTCTTTCTGGAATGTTACTTCTCTTCACTGATTGCGGTAGCTTTTTGGCACATATAAGATTAGTAAGATCTAGTTAATTTATGCATATAGTGTATCAAACTTGTGTTTTAAAAAATACTATGATATAAAAAATTTTAACATTTCACTACGTACTATTTTTCTAACAGTACCAACATTGGATAGCTTAAGACTTCAACAACAATGGAAGAGCTGCCAGAGGCAGCGACTCTTGACGTGGGTTTTTAGGTCACAAAAATGGTAGGTTTGAATAGCCATCATTGTTCTCCGTAAGCGCCACCATCATCGTTTTTACATAGGTGATTTTTGATTTCGTCTGCGTGTAATGGTGGTGAACACGAATCTCTAGGTTTGTCAAACAAAGGTCGGTTCATCTGGGCTTATTGTTCCCTAGTTTAGGCAGTTCGTCAATGATCTACTCCCTTTGTCTTCCCTATCGATTGCACGGTTCTAACAAAGGAATCTAACAAGTCTATTCTTGGTTCATTTACCTTCAAGATAAGAATGATGTGTGCCTTGTTAAGCTCCCTAACAGACTAGGACCCGTTAAGAATACCAAGGACCACCTCTACCAATTTTGGGCCAACAATATCCTGATTCTTCTAATAAAACACCGCATGAAACCCATCTAACCCTATAGCTTTGTGAGGTCCAATACCAAAAAGCACATCCTTAACTTCCTCAATAGAAAAGGGTGAGTCTATCCACTCCCTCATCTCTCTTGTAATTTTAGGCTCAATCAAGTTGACCATAGCTTCAAAATCCCATTACTTGTGCGAAGAGGAAGCAAAAATTATTCAAAATAATTTTTGATCTTGCCACAATACCTTCCTTGTCTAACACCTACACTCCATCTTGCTTCTCTGCACCACCAATCTGGTTACATATCCTTCGCTCCAAGGCTTTTGCATGAAAAAATTTGGGGTTCTGATCACCCTCGAATCGGCCAATAATACTCCTCTAAAGCTAAAACCCAATCTAGCTCCCTATCCTGCACACAAACTAATCATTTCATTTCCAAAGTAAAAATCCTCCTATCAAGCCTTTCAATGTCCCTCTGCAAGTCCTTCGCCTTCCAGGCAAGATTACCAAAAACAGTTGTACTCTAGTCCTTAAAATCCATGGCATAGCTATCCAAAAGGCACATAAAACCATGAGCTCTTTCCCCATGCTCTCTGCCAGCCCATGGGTGCTCAACAACTCCTTTAAACTTTTCACTCATAATCCATATAGGGTCAAACAAAAATCTCCCCTTCTTCGGAGCCCTACTTGAAACCAAAAACTGGTCCTTGAAGAGACAATACTATCACTCGTTGATCAAACCCAAAGAAATCCAAATTCCTTACCTCGTGCTTGGGAAACAGATTCTTCCAATGCTCATCACTAACAAACTTATCCAATCTCTCTTGTACATTTTCCTCGGCCTCTTGGAAATCGTTTCATATAAGTTCACATCCTACTCAAAACCAAAAACCGGCCTTCAAGAAACAATACTATCGCCTGAGAAATCTAAATTCCTTACCTTGTACTCGAGAAACAAATTCTTACAATCCTCATCACCAACAAACCTATCTAGTCTCATCCAGTAGATAAGACTGTCGCCCTTTCACTATGCTATCATTTGTCCAATTGTTGTCTTTTTCTCAAATTCATGACGTTTTAAGGTTGTTGTCTAATATCATTTATGTCGCTTTTATAATATGTATGTCATTTTTTTATGAATCCTTTATTTTCCCTGTGGTGGGGGTCATTGAACTCCACATTGGAAGGAGGAGGAAGGACACCCGGGTAATTTGAGAAATACCACTTCTGTAATATTGTTTTTTAATTTTTATCACTTTTATGAGAAAGTTTGAAACAAATCAATTTCAAAAAATATAAAGATATAATTGGCTATAAGTAAAATGAGTAAGACTTAAGCAAACATGTGTTATCGAAAAGTATTTTGGCCTTTTTTTGCTAGAAAAATAGTATAAAAAAAAGAAGGGAAGAAAAGTGATAAAACACAATAGTAAAAAAGTGATGTACCACTTAGATTGTATTTGGAAAACATGTTAGAAAAAATAAGTTCAGTTTACTATAGTGTAAAATTCTTACATACTATAGTAAAAAAGCATAAAATTGTTATAGTGTAAAGTTCTTACATGCTACAGTATTTAAGTTCCAACGTATTTCCCAAATGAACTCCTAATTTACTTAAGGATAGGAAATCGTGGTCTGTTAGTTGGTCATTTTGGTCGTTGTTGAATCTTTTAGTTGTTTCGTGTGTCTTTGTTGTTGAAGTTTTCTGCTGTTTCCAACCCATTTGCTCGTCTTTCCATTCTCATCTAACAGTCATCTTTTTCTTAAGTTCTTGTCGTTTTGCAACTTGTTATAACTATCATCTTTGTCGTTTCTCTACCATGTAAGTTGTTTTTATGTAATTCTTACCTTTTTTTTATTTTTTTTATTTCGGCTAGTGAATTTGAACTTGATATAAGGTGGAGTCATTGTGGAATTATCGCTTAATTAGGTCAGCCACTACAAGGTCCTTTATTTGTCATTTTGTATGTATCTGTCGTTTTAAGTTTATTGTTGTTTCTTACGTTGGTTTTACTGTCGTCCTCGAAGTTTTTTTCACTATATTGTTGTACTCTCATCACTAACCCTTTTGAGATCTTTAAGTTTTTTTTGGTGTGCTTTCTTTATTGTCTAGGTTATAAAAATTTTAATTACAACTTGATACTTACCTCGACTACTTATATAAAAGTGACATTTTTGAGTTGCTACTATCATCCAGTGGTTTAAAAACATGCTCTAATAGGATAAGCAACTTTCCTCGTTGTGGCTTTTCCCTAAACTAAATGGTAACCCGTTGCTCAACATATTAGTTGAAACTCTTCGATTCGAACTATTTATATGGTATAAGGCTCTCTCCACAGATGCAGTGCACAGAAGGAAAAAAAAAAAAAAAAAACTATCATATAAAGTTTTCAGTAATATGCCATGTTTTCATTAAAAAAAAGAAAAAAAAGAAAAAAAAAAAAACCTCAATGGTCCTCCAAACACTATATAAAATGGTGTTTGAAAGAGTGGTGGGAACCAGTAGTTAAAACCACTTTTACTGTAGTATGTGAGAGCTTTACATTGTAATAATATTTTTTATTATTACTGTAGCATGTGAGAGCTTTACACTGTTTATAACTGAGTTTGTCGTGGTTCCCACCACCCAACTAAACAGAGGTAAATAATGAAAAAGCAAAATGTCCTCTAGCAGGTCAAAAGACGGAAGTAAAAAAAAAAAAAACCACCCTCAGCGTCTCCTCAACTGTGCTTTTGTCTCGCTCTCATCTACCATTCCATGCTATATGCTGCTCAACCCACACAACACTCCCTTAAATTTTCCCCGAAACTAACGCTAAATTACCATTTCTTTCTCTCACTTTTTGGACAACCAAACAGACATAAACCTCTAAAAATAATAATAATAATAAGGAAATTTCCAATTCTCGCTTCCTCCAAACGAGTCTGTCCCGTACGAATTACGTTTCTCTTCCCAGTTATTCTCTTTTTTTTTTTTACTCTGTTCCGCTAGACCGCTTTTTTTTTTTTTCCCTCACTTTCTCGACAAACAAACACCTAGAAAATCCTTATAAAAACCAAATTCCAACACTTTCTCTCCCTGACGACTCTATCCTTTCCGAATTTTTCTTCTCTTTCCTGTTTCTCTCTCTCGATAGTCCCCTTTAAGCGGTAGAATTAGCGAATTTCCAATAGTTTCCCTTTCTCCGACGAATCTACTCTCACGAATTATGTCTCTGTAGTCTTTTCCTTCTCTTTGCGCTGTTCGAAAATGTCGACGGAACCCTCAGGTGAGACCCACGCGCCGCTGCTCCGGCCACGCCATGGCGACGAGCCTTTCGAGCTGGTGACCTCTCCCACGCGGCCGACGACGCTGGCGGCACTGCTGGGGCGGGCTACAGGGCGGCGCGGCGCGTCGATGCTGGTGCGGGAGACGGCGGCGCGTGAGCTGGAGCAGCGGCGCGCCGATTGGGGGTACTCGAAGCCGGTGGTGGCTTTGGACATGATGTGGAACACGGCCTTCGTGGTAGTATCCGTGGCGATGCTCATAATCACGGCAAATGAGAGGCCCAACACGCTGATCCGGCTCTGGATTTGTGGCTATGCTCTCCAGTGTCTTGTTCACGTTGTGCTGGTTGGTCTTGAGTATCGAAGGAGGAATGCTCGGAGGCGGAGGAGCCAGGAGTCGCCGGTTATCGCTGAGGTTGGGAACAACACCGACGACGACGAGGAGTTCGAGAGAAATTCAGAGAGTTCTGGTCAATCCAGGTGCGAATTTTCTATATTGTTATATTTGGAATTTTGGCTTATTAAAGATGGGAATCTTTGACAAGAACTGAGAAAATAGAAGAAAGTTGACTTTTTCATTGGGCTTCTAAACTAGACTGAAAAAGTCTCCCATTTTCTATTGTAGGAAGGTTCAAACTTGTAGGATTCAGCAACCAGTATAAATAGGTAACCAATTACCATATGACATTCTTAGAGCTTGTTTGGTAGGAGGAAAAGATGGTAGGAGAGGGAGAGGGGAAAAGGGTTTAGTAGAAGGATTTTGGGACTGATAGTTGTTTGGCGGAAGAGAAAAAGGGAGGAACAGATTGGGTGAGGATTTCAATTTCTTTAAGGGTCCTCCCTCGCCTAGCTCCGTTTTGTATGTTTCCTTCTCTCTCTCTTTATATATATGTATATATACACACACCCCAAACACAACGTTATGTCTTATCCTCTGCAAAATCCATGATTAATGGTCTTTGGATTTATTAGCCGCATGTATGATGTGTTTAATAGCATCTTTAATTGGATACGTCTTCAGGACCTTCTGATACCAAAAAGAGAAGGTGGAAGTTAGTTGGTTGGTTGAAGAAAATGTTCTGTCTAAACTTTAGAGAAAAACTAGTTTGTCCTTGACGAAATTACCGCAAAATTTATATTTTCTTTCCACCTAACCTGCTAAGTTTGACAGCCTCGAAACTTGTAACCTTAAATTTATATTTGAGAAGATAATTACTAGTGTCATAAACTGTGGGATGTGATGTTGAAGTCTTTGCTGAGGTAGGAATGTTTTTATCAACTCACTTTTTGTGTCCTGTGCAGTGCAATCAGACCTTTGCATTCAAGATGACTTGTCTTCATAGAGTTCCAATTAATTTTTCTTTACCGTTGCCTGTATGAATTCTTTCCCATTTTGATTTATAAGCATCCTGCTAGTGCCTTCTCAAAATGAACATTGGATTCGGGTTTTTTTTTTTTTTAAGGGATGAACATAGGTTTTCAAGGCTGATACAATTTTCTGAAATACTTTCTTAAGCAAATAAAATCGTCATAGAATTCACCCGTTTTGTCACTTTATCCTGACCCGATAAATATGCATTTATTTGATCATGATGCTTGTGGAAAGCTGAAGTTGGTAATGGTTTTCACCTAAACAGGTGGTGGTATGGCTTTCACCTGAATGGTAAAATGCTACTGTTTGGAAATCCAGTGTTACTGCACAGAAATGATTTTTTGATTGGCTGAGTGATGATGCTGTTGAATTGCAGGGTGCTTTTTGTTTCTTCCTTTTGTCAAGATTTATTGACATTAATGATGTGGTTAAGGGTGTGATTGGTATGAACTAATCAGGATATTATCGTAACTCTAATTATGTTAGATTTAACTTCTATGCCAGTCTAATACAAGCAAACAGTTCTTTTTACAACTATTTGCTTTCTGGAAATAATGGGGGATGGGAAAAAAATAAAAGTAAGCTCCAATGAACGAGGCATGTGTTATGAAGAAATCAAGTGCCCAAAATTATTGCTACGTTAACAGACTAATCCTTAGGCAGCTATTGTTAATTCCACCAATCATATTGATTGAGTTTGAGGCAAGCAAAAGGTGATTTTTTTTTCCACTTGGGAAAGCTGTAAAGTTTATTACTATACCATATAGAATCATATCAGTTTCTGAATTCTCTTTTTCTTGTAATCTCATCTGCAATTACATTTCATGTTGCCTGCTGCTTCAAAATCAGTGCTAGAATGTTTACAAATTATCTGAATGATTTTATTATGATTGGTTTAGTTTCACAAAACGTTGTGAATCGGTCAATACAATGGTATCGTTCCTTTGGTGGATAGTTGGCTTCTATTGGGTGGTCTCTGGTGGCGATGCCCTTCTACAAAATGCTCCTAGATTGTACTGGTATTGCTCAAACCAATATGTTTCTCTTATCATCATTGTTATTTATTGTACTATTTCTTTGAAGTTAAGACTAATATAATTTCAAGAAACATTCTTCTATTATAGTATATGTGTTCAAGAGTCTATTTTCCTTTTTCCTAATAAAATTTCTCCTCATTAAGAGGCAGGGGTAATGGTTTATTGAGTTGTGAAATCATGAAACCTGCAGTTTGAGTATTTACTCATATTTATAATATAAGATGAGCTTTTGTCACCATTGTGTCTGTGTGTTTGCTTATCTATATTATCTCTAAAAGGAGCTAGGATATCACTCTTATCACTCTTATTTCTCTATATTCCATCTATATGGTCAAAGCAGAGAAGAAATTCTTATTTTTGTGTGTCAATTGACCCACAATCCTTTACGACATATTAGAGACATGTTGTATGTATGTTCATTGCATATGTTTGTTTATGTGCTGGGTGCATGGAAATTTCCGCAGAAGATAACTGCAGGATTCTGATTCTGAAATTGCAGGTTGGCTGTGGTTTTTCTGGCATTTGATGTCTTCTTTGCCATATTTTGTGTTGTTTTGGCGTGTTTGATCGGGATCGCCCTCTGTTGCTGTTTACCATGCATTATTGCAATTCTTTATGCTGTTGCAGGGCAGGTATGATGAACTCAAAATTATGACCAAACTGATTTTGCATGTAACATTCTTCCTCAACTCTTGTTATCGATCCACGTGTGACCAAACAGGAAGGTGCATCAGAAGCAGACCTAAGTATTCTTCCCCAATATAAGTTTCGAATATCTAGTGATGATGAAAAGCCTAGTGTGGGAGCAGGAAAAATGGTTCCCATTGAAACAGGCAGCAGATACATAGCAACCGAACGTATTCTCTTACTAGACGATGCGGTATGCTTATGTTTTTAACTTTTTATAATTATAAGTTAGTCTTCTTTCTTAAAAATCTCGATCTTTGATTCCGTTTTTTTTTATTTAATTTCCTTTTCCTTGAAAGAAATGGTAGCTGTAACTAATAAATTATTTTGGGAGGGGGGAACAATGCTAAATGTTTTTACTTTTGAGTATCTGATGTTCTAGTGCAATCTTTCCCAAAGTATTTGGCCTTTTTTTCTTTCTTTTCCCACCCCCTAATGTCTTTGGATTTGGTGTTTTATTTTTAGGAGTGCTGTATTTGTCTCAGCACATATGAAGATGGAGTAGATCTCCATGCTCTCCCCTGCAACCATCATTTTCATTCCGCGTGTATAGTGAAATGGCTCAAGATGAATGCAACATGTCCACTCTGCAAATACAACATTCTCAAAGGAAGTGAACAGGTGTAAAGAAAAGTAGTCTCCCACTGTTTGTAGCACTGTACAGAAAAAGTCAAGACAGAAATAGCAAAAATATATATCTACTTCGAACGAGTCCCGGCATTTAGCGGAACCGAGTGTCAAATTGCTTCTTCATGCTCATGCAGAACTGCAGCAAAATGACTTCGCAGACTTAAAAATCATGTTTGTTTTTGTGTAGACAGGAAATGATTGTTTTCTTATTGGCATGTACTTATGATGTTAATATGAGGCTGTTTGTGCCTTCGTGATTCTGGAATTAAGAGTGACCCCCTCTTCTCTTCTTCTGGTTCTTGATAAATAGTCTCATTTACTTTGTGTAGTCGACAGTGGGGATGTAATAAGAGTATTTCAGAGAAATTGCAAGCTTTTTGTGGATTGTGGGGCTCCACGTTGATGGTGCTAAAGAATGACCATAGACTTGCCTGGTCGTGTTGTTCCATGGAAATATGTACAGTGAGCCCTAGATCCTAAAGTATGACCATAGAGTTAGTTAATCTCTTTTGCCTTATTTGCACCAGACTCAAAAAGTTCAAACCACAGGGAAAATCTCCCTCTTAACAATTCTTGATAGCTACCAGTTATGATCAGGGTGGATTTGACATAGAGCATGAACTTACTAGTTATGTTTCAATATAGTAAAATAAATTAAGACATTTTACATATGTAAATATATATATATAATTATAATTGTTATATAATAATTATGAAATCATTATAAAAAATCATTATTTTGTTATTTCAGAAGTATTTTAAGAAACATTGTTATATTTCGGTTTCATTCTTATTGACAAAAAATTTGTCATCATAGCACCGTCTTGCAGTTGAACCGATTTGCCCGTTCTTATCAAATGATAATCTAATTCATAACTATTCAACAACCGGTTTGAAAATCAGTCCATTGTGGTGAAATTGCCAACACTAGATGCCATTTTATCACACATAAATCTCCCCCATAATATCCTAAAATGAAATTTAAATAAAAGGTTGAATAAAATACGCTGCAGTTGATGCATTCGAATACCCTAAACAACCAGCCACAAAACTGCAACGTACATAAAGGAAAGCTAGAAAGGTAGTGAGATATAAAAGTTTCACAGGTCACAAAGAGATCACAGTTCCTAGGCTTTCTTGGTACTTAAACTCCCGCGTTGGCCACTTCAATACAGTTTTGTGCAATGAAAAGAAAGTTCTAGTGGAGCATGGAAGCTCGGCGCCATGTGAGATGTTTTTCCTGATCCAGACAATGCATATTGGGGCCTATAATTTGGACTCCGAATTGCCTGCCAAAAGATGGACCAATTCTATGAAAAAAGACCAGTTTTACGTGAAACAGACAGGGCAGCATAGCATCTATTAGATATATACGACACAGAATGCTTATCAGGACAAGCTGATTGGGAGTAAATATAACATCCAAGGTGTTAACATTTAGTAGCTTGTCTTAAAGAAAAAAAGCATAAACTAGATCTTGTGTTTAATTACTATATACAGATTTAAGTGATTCCCTTTTCCTTTAGAGCTTGTTCGGTGGAAGGGAAAAGTGTAAGGAGAGTGGGTGTGAGAACTAGTAGAAGAATTTTTTAGGACCAATGCTTGTTTGGTATGAGAGAAAATAGGAGGAAATTGAATGGGTGAGGGATCTCACTCAATATGTAAAATTTGGGGAGGGAATTCATACCAAATACATAAGACAAAGATAATTAAATTTCCCTCTCTTTTTTTTTTTTTTTTTTTTTCACTTGGGTCATATTTTCTTCAAATGACCAAAACCTTACCTTTGTTACAATTTTCTCTAAGGTGGGAAAGTGCAACAGCAATTTCAGCACCCACGCGGGCATTATTCTTCACCAATGCAATGTCTAGAATTCATTATGAAAAAAATCAAATAATTTAAAGAACATTAACATCTGAAGATAAAACTAATTGAAAACACAAATGAGTTAAATACTAATGCAGGTTGTTCTATCAATTTCAGTTATGGTCACTTTGATCATTCCCGTGGCAAGCAATAACATTGTCTCAGTTTATGGAAAAGGATGATTAGTCGGGAATAAAAAGCCAACAGGAAAAAGGATACTTGAAGAAAGAGAAGCTCCTCCAGTTAGCTCATTTACTCGTGCTAGCAAGAAAGGAGTTTCAGCATTTCCTGTAATGTTCTTGTCCCTAAGGAGTAGTTCCAATGTAATATAATCAATATAAGATGCTCACAGAAATACACGCAAAATAATATGGAAATGAACAATGCAAGATGCTTATTTTACCTAGCTTCTCTAAGCGCTCTTTGTATTGCAGACTCAATTATGCTTCCAGAAGCCGCATGTTCTCTTGGAATTGGAACAGCTATCAAAATTCCAGTTTCAAGACCAAGTTTCATATTTGCATCTGCCAAATGTGCAATAACCAAAAGAAGAGGGTGTTATTATATAATTCAAACACACATTCCATACTAAACTACAAACAAAAAATTGAGTTTTAGTATTTACCAATAAGACGAGCAGAGTCTTCCGGTGAGTCTACACGGCAAGGTACCTATATTATGTATTATAATCCAGAACGGAAAATTTTAATCACAAAGTCATTTTTGCAACAAAATAATATGTATACTTGCCTCCATGTATAAGTAATCTGACTAAAAGTTTAATTTTAGCCTAATTTAGACGATTTTTTTTCTTCCATGTACGCTCCCTAATACAGTCCAAATACAAAGTTCTCATGTACTAGGCTATGACAATAGTCTCCCTTTTTTGCGTTGCCAGAAAATTAAACTCTAATATACACCTACCACGTAGATGGACCTACAACACATAATGAGATTAAACAATGACACAAAATTTGAGGCAGGTATTGCATCAGATAAACCATTATAAATGATAGATTTAACTAAGCAACTAAGAAAACAGTAACTTGTTTATTTAAGAGTAAGCATTTCAACTTAAACACAAAGAATTGTGAATTGAGGTAATTGGTACTTTGCAGCCGCTTGCTTCTGTGAAAAATGCTGGAAACTCGTTGGTCTTGTAAGCAGCAACACAAACTCCTTGTGTCTCCTACAGTGAAGTTTAAGAAAGGCAATAATTAATATAATTAGTAGAGTAGTCCTAAACTTCTCATAACATTCTGGGAATAATATTAAGTACCAAGTATTCTAGTGTCTTGGGAATATCTAACATTGATTTTACACCAGCCGAAATGACTGCCACTGGTGTTCTTCCAAGCTCGGTGAGGTCAGAAGATATATCCAATGCTGCAGGTACAAAGCTGGAATAAGGTCCCAAAGTATAGCTTTAAAAGAGAAGATGTACAACAATTGGAAAACAACAATGACGCTGAAACAAGCGTGTTAACAAAGAAAAGCTAGCTACACTATCATAAATCACAAATAATAAATAGATAAAAGAGATGATCTTCTAAGGAACCAATAAGAAGGATGCTTCGATCAAGTCATGGCTAGAGAGTAGTTTATGACCATTTTTCTTTGTTGGAGTAAAGTGTTCAAAAACCAAAACTAATTTCACCATCTTCAAAGAGAAGGAAAAAAACTTTCAACTCCTCTTAATTCCCAACAACCGTACAAGAAAAGCCCAAGACTTGCAGTACCAGGAATTGGAAAGGTGGTTCAAATAAGGAACAATAGGTATTCATAAGACAAACAAAAAATTAGACAAAACTTACTATGTTCGCCATGCCTGTGTACTCCTCCAATCCCTCCAGTAACAAAGACTGAAATACCAACCTGCAATAGTTTGTTGGCAGAGCAGCAGAACATGAAACAAATGGAACCAAATCAAGAATATGAAAATTGGTGCTTATGGAACCAAAATAAAAAGGTTAAAACATAGAGTGATCACCATAGAAGCAATAAGCATTGTTGCAGATACGGTAGTTGCTCCATTTCCCCTGGTGGCCACCTAAAAAACAGCCACAAGTCATCATATTAAACTATTAGCAGAAATGAAAACAAATTAGTAGCCTTTCTTGGAAGAAACTTTAGTATATATAATGGGGAACTCCTTATATTTGCAGGTTATTTTATCAGTTTTATAAATAACCCAGGAGTAATCTAATAACGGATAACTGATATTTGAAACAAATAACTCACAACATGTGCAATGTCTCTTCGAGCTGTCTTTTGAGCTTTGGTTCCAACGATGGCAAGCCTCTCAAGCTCCTCTAAACTCAAACCTACAAAAATAGTTTGGCAACATCTATGAAGTAACGACGAACTATTAACAGTATTTTCTTTAGCAGAGAAGGAACCATGTTAGCAACGGATACAATATCCCACCAATCTCTAACCAATACACTCAACACACAGCCAAAATTTTCTCCTAAATTCTGAACGTTATTGATTGAAGCATCATCAAAGCTGATATACAACTAGGAATGAGGACATTATAAATTTCAAACAGAAACACTCAAACCAAGACTTGTTTTGACATTGACCTTATCCAAGGAATAAAAGCATCTCCAATGCAATGCCAAACTTGGTGCTAAATTTGGCATAAGTGATCCTTGGTGGCAAATTTGGCCTCAAGTATACCATAAACCAAATTTTAGCTATTAGTTGAGGTGTTGACTTTTTAATTCAATAATTACAATTTAGGCATTTTCAAATTATTTTTAACTTAAAATTTTACTTTTACAACTTTCAAAGCTTAATCATCATGACAAAAAGCATATATAATGATTGAAATAGCATCGTGCCTTTGAGCACAAATCAAAATAGCATATCAGATATGAAATTTTTATACTTTTTAGTGCCAAATATACCATTTGCATTGGAAATGGTCTAATTGTTAATAGAACTAACATAAGCTAGAATTTGAGAGTACCATAGAATAGAAGTGAAAGTTTAAAATAAACACCTACGCATGGTATGCCATCTAGAATTGCAATGGTGGCAGGAACAGCTCCATTATTCCTAACAATTGCCTCAACCTCCTTAGCGGTTTCTAGATTTTTTGGATATGGCATCCCTATACATACACAAACAAAATCCTCAATTTCAACAACTAAATCTTCCAACACAGCTCAAAAAAAATTTGAAAATAGAAAAGAATTGGAAAACCACAGAATCAAAATATGAGAAAATGGGTCAAGAGGAATTTCAACCAAAAAATTGATTACACTCAATGAAGTTTTTCTACCATGGGAAATAATGGTGGATTCAAGGGCAACAACTGCTTTTCCGTTCGACAAAGCTTCGTGAACCTCAGGAGAAACCTTGATTAATCCGACACCCTGTTCTAGAATGAGAATGAATTAACTAGTAATGATAATAACAATACAAGCTCTGAAATAACTCCGCTTTGGGAAAGAGAAACACCTTGTTATCTGAGACAGAATTCGAAGTGTCGAAGTGTCTGCGGAGATTGGACAATCTTGAGGCAGCTGAAGAAGAAGAAGAAGAAAACGACGCCATATTGGGCCTAGATGACTGGGGGTTAAGTTACGAAGCCGCAAACGGCCAGGCTATTGAAAATAAGGATACTTTGTCACGGTGGCAAAGCGGAAGTTAAAGAAAGTGGGCAAGGGTGGTTTCCATGGCATGGCATGTTTTCATTACAAACACAGTTATAAACATCACTTACATGTTATAATAAAAAAAACATTATAATATAAAATTTTTATATATTAAAATAAAAATAATTTTTATTAATAGTTTTTGTCACTAATCAAACATCCTTAAACCTGTTCAAAATAATAATAAAAAAGATAATAAAAAATTAAACCAAATATCCTATTTAAAAATAATTGAAGAAAATCATATTTTCTTGCAAATTTATTTTTGAAATCTCAATTCTAGCGTTGATCCGATGCTACAAAGACGGATGGGGGCATCATGGGTCGAGAAAATGGTATAGAAGAAAAGGAAAAAAATAATAAATCACAATAAAAGTAGTAACAAGAAGTTCATGTACCATCTAATTCACCGGAGATAATCGGTGGAGATGGAACAATGAACATAGATTTTAGAGATTTGGGTTCAATTAGTGATTTTTGGTTTTTAATTGTGGTTTAATTTGGGAATTTTTATGTTGATATTTGTGTGTCCCTCTTTTTCAAAAAGTATAGTAAATATCATTTTTTTTTAAAACTAATTGAAGTAAATATCAGATTTTGAAAATATTTATAGTTAATGTTAGTAAATAGAAAATTTACTTGATAAAAATATTTTTTTACTTATTTATTTACTACAAGTAAAAAAAATTTTTACAGGTAAATTTTCTTTTTACTGACATTTACTATAAATACTTTTAAAACTAAATATTTACTTCAAAAAATTTCAAAAATCTGTCATTTTCTTTATTACTTTTTTTTTTTTGAATTTGAGGGTGAGGATTTGAACTCTTCTCCTTTACACTATGTTTGATAGGAGGGAGAGATAGAGGGAGAGAGAGAAGTGGAAGGAAAGTGGTGGAAGTAGCAAAAGAATCCGTTATTTGGTTGGACGGATGAGAGAAGGGAGAGGAGACATGGGGAGAGAGACTCTCTCTCATGGGCCATCAATTTGGACCCTTCTATTAATGGAGGGATCCAAGCAATCCATCTAAATTTAATTAATTTTTTTTTATCTTTTAAAATAAATTATTAACAAATAATATAATGTATAATATAGTAATTACACAAATAACTATTATCCATCCTTTTAACTATTCCTCTTTCTTACTAAATAATATAAAGGATTATTATAATCCTCTTCTTCTTTCATATTCTCCATCATTTTAACTCTCTCTATCCTTTCTATTCTCCATCTCTCATACCAAACGAAGTGTTAGGTAAAGTCGGGTATGATTTTACCACTAGGCTATTCCTGCAAGCACTTGATATTAGGGTTCTAATTTTGATAAATAATGTGTTTACTGCTCATATATTTATTTATTTCCAAAATTGCAAGCACTTGATATTAGGGTTCTAATTTTGATAAATAATGTGTTTACTACTCATATATTTATTTATTTCCAAAATTGTCATTTTATTTTGAGAGCTAATAAATCTTTAGCTATTGCTACAAATTCTTCATTTATAAAGCAAAAAGTACGATATGTGATCTAGCTAAAATACCACCTATATATAATAAATATTGAATTTACATGGTCAATACTTGTGACACCCCGAGGAGGGGGTCAGAAAGTCTTAGGTAAATAAGATGAAAATTAAAGTAAATAGGAAGGAAACTAAATAAATATATGTAAAAATAAATAAATTAAATAGATTTCTCATTTAAAATAAACATCATCGAAAATAAATAGTATCATCAGCGATCACCATCACGTGAATGCCACGAAGGTAGGGCTAAGATCTTATTCTCATTCACCATCAAGTGGAAGCTAGCCACGAAGGTGGATAGGTAAACAAAATATAAATAATATCAATAATAATAATACAAAAATACTGATAATTATCGTCTTTGAAATAAATGACACGGTGGAACTCACAAAGACGAAAGTGACATCAACAGCAACATCGAAACAAGTCATACAGTACACGTGTCATACCATAGTTACATAGAAAATACCATTTCAATCCCAAAAGCCAGGTTCCGATCTTGGGACCTTCCTTCCTCTTTAAAACCTGAAAAGGAATATTTAAAAATAGAAAAACGTGAGCGGAGGCTCAGTAGGATAACTAGTTAAAAACAAGTTATTTAAAATATCATTCACAAATCATATTTACTAAAACAAGTCTCAAAAACTATTTATAAAGATTGATAAATACTTAGTTGAACAAATTTTAATAAAACATTACCGTACAGATTTTGAAAATCTGAAAGAAATATCAAAATACAATTCTTCAAAATGAATTACAGAAATCATTGTTAAAAGGAAACATTTAAGAAATAGACTTGTCCAAAACAATTTAAAAAGGGCTACCAAAGGAAGGGATGACAATGTCCTACCTCATTTGAAATCCAATAACATAAGCTCCAAATAAAATCCAACGTATGCTATATAAAACCTTGAAAACTGCATTTAAAATCAGAAATTACTTTCAACAAATATCATTATGTCAGTTTAATTATCAGTGTGCCTTTTGACTCAAAATAATCATAACCCAAAATCATATTGAAAGTTTAAAATCTCTTTCAGGGTTCAAAACAATGAAAACGGATGAAAAATCACAAAATTCCACCATGTTGATCGGCCTAACGATCACCCTAGTTTGGCCTGCCAAATTGTACAATTCGGCCTACCGGAAGACCAGGTCAGGTTTGGCCTGCCGGTCGTATGAATCCGGCCTGCCAAACTCATGAATCCGGCCTACCGAACATGAACTTCGGCCTACCGATCTGAAAAAATCTAGAGACCCGAGACTTCGAGTCTCGACCTCCCCAAGCTCAAAATTTAAATTTACCTGCTTTCTCAATCCTAGAGCATAAAAATCATATAGAAAGCATAAGAAATCATAATAGAACAAGTTTGAATCATTTTCCCCAAATTTAAACTCAATTTTGCAATAGATTTGAAAATCTAAGAAAATATCAAAACTTGATTAAACCAATTTTTGTTCAAATAAAGCTTAAATCCATGATGAAATAAGTCTTATAAGCTTAGATTAAACATTATCTAAGCTTAATGAAGCTCGAATTCAACAATCAAAGAAAATTTTAAAAAAAATTGAAATCTAAACTTTAAAATTTTAAGAAAAAGGAAAAACTAACCTTTAATGGCATTTTTGGATGAAAACTTGATGATTTGAACTTCAATCCTTGGCCTCAAATCAATAGTAAAGTGCTTGAGTTTGAAAATTTTTAGAGAGAAAGAGAGAGAGGGTGTCGGGTGAAAAGAAAAAGAGAGGGAAAAGAGAGAGAGCGTGAAAATGAAGGGAAAAAGGAAAGGGAAAAGAAAAAAAGAAAAAGAAACGAAAAGCCCCAACGGCATTTTCGTAAATAAGGAAAAAATGTGGAATAAAAATGTTATTTGATATTTTAAAACTAAAAATTAAATTTTAGATATAACAAATACAATAAAATCTTCAAATGACTAAAATTAACAACAAAAATTATACATGCACACTTAATAATTAAACTTAACATAACTAACCTTACTTTAAAATTCAGGGGCGTTACAATATTGGATTTACAAGATAAATTAGTAAATCCAAGAATTAAACAAAGGATTTTAGGGACTAGTTTGAAATTTAAATTGTACATATCATATTTACGAGATACACCAACAATCTTAAAATCAATATAAATAAAGGATTTACACTGTAAATATCATATTAAAAAAATAAATTAGCAATCTCTTGAATCAATGTGAATAAGTGATTTACATGATAAAGACTAAGATCTACAAAATAAACTAAAAAAAAAACCAACAATAAACGTAAATAAATTATTTATGAATTTTTACACGTAGTAAATCCTTTATTTTTTTGTTATAATAAATACGTTACTTACTTTTTTTTGCTTAAAAGAATTCCTAAATGCATTGAAGAAATAGTAAATTTCAAACGACATTATTTGTAATGACCCATACATTTATTTGGTATGATATTGTCTTCTTTATAAGACATCATTTACTAATTTTTTGTTTAGTAAAATATTGTTTAGTAAATCAACAATTAATTCTCATAAATCCTTTAGTTATTAAACTAAAAACTATTTTTTTATGTATTCAAAATATTTATTTGGAAAGTATAATATTTGCAATGGATACATGTTCACGAGTCTTAGAGCAAGACTAAGATTAAGTTGAAGAAAAGGGTATTTCGTAACAACTTGAAATGTTAGGTCGTTACAATATAAACAGTAGAAAAAGGAATTGATGTTTTGATATGTCTTTCTTATAATTATTTCTTCAGAATAAAAGGTATAACTAAGAATTGAATTGTATATGGGAGCGTTTATTTTCATTTAGTATTCTATTATGTTTTACCATTGATCTAAATCTAAAAATCACACGCTACCATCAAATCATTCTCCACACGTAAAGAATAGAACCATTCTCGACCATGGGGCTTCCCTTAGTTTTGTTTTTGTGTTCTTTTTTTTTTTTTTTAGCGAATGTGATTTTCACACGTTTACCAAGCACTATTTTTGCATCGGTCTTTCTTTTCTCTCCTTTTGCAAAGTGCTTCGTCAACTAGTACAAAGATCTCCCAAGTATCATTCATCAACTAAAATCTCTCCACTGAGTTGACATAACTTTCGGTTTCAAACATATCCTTCGAGTAATGTCTTAAGGAAAGCAGCTTTGTAATGTGTTTTTGTGCACTCCATCTTCGCTTCATTTTTTTTTTTTTGGTTTTCCTGCATATTTTTTACTCCGCAGACATGTTTTCCAACACATTATCCGTTTGGATCCTTGGTGATAGATTACGTGCCAAATCTGCGTGCAATGCATGGCCACCCTGTATCACAGATACAATCAAACGGACAGATTGATTAATCATCTTGTCAACTTTTTTCACAACAACAACAACAACATAATAATAATAATAATAATAATAATAATAATAATAAGTACTACTTTGGATGTATCCAATTCAGGAACAGACATTTGGACTAACGTCTTTCTGACCATGTAAAAATTTACTTTGAGATAATTGAATGTTAACTCAATAAACCATTTGTCGGTTGTAAACGCAAGAAATACTTCAAATGCAAAAGGAAATTCAAACATTAGACAAGAAAATCAAAGAAGAAATACAGATGACAACAATCTCTACAATATGCAGTTCTTTACAGTCTTTCTTGCGTTTCCATTTTGTTAAAACAAGATGGGAAAACTTTACAAAGAACTTGCTATATCCTTCCCCACATGCAGTCTTGATTACCCGTGCTCAAGGATGCACCTGTGGGGGGGGTGGTGTGGTTGGGGGGTGTTTATCCAAATAAACCCAAAAAGAAAAGATACAAGAAGAAAGAAATAATGAATAGCAACCAAAACTAAAAAAGCGTTCATGCAGCCTTACATTTGTTTAAGGAAATTCATTCAAATTCGATATGAATATCAAGGTCTCCAGAATGAGTGCACAACCCATTCTGACTTGATTTCAGAAACCAAAAAGGATTTGATTGTTATTTTAATTTTATATATTATTATTTATTTAGTTTTTAAATAATAATAAATAAATAAAATAAATTTAAATGGTCCAATATACACTTATTTTCTAAGGGTGTCAACCAAAGGTATTCAGAACTGTTATACGTTGCAAAAAAAAGGTCTCTTTTCAGATATGGTAATGTACACTCTAATAGTGGGTGTTTATAAATATTACGTAAAAATCAAGAGGGTTCCTAAGCCTTGCAGTTATTTAGAAATACACAATCTCTCTAGGTCACAGAAGGTTTAAAAGATTCTCTTTCTTTCAAAAATTTATTTAGGAATTCTTGCGGAGAAGATCTTTACTCATTCTTTTGATTATCAATGGTTGAAGGCTATATTTTGTTTCCTTTATGTTTCCACATTTAGATGATTTTTATGTAATTTGGATTCATGCATATATAAAAAGCATAATTCAGCATATGAAAATTTCTAACATTTGATCTCAGAGCATTGTTTTTCCTTTGCCTTGATTTGTTTGAATGGGTTTTCTGAGAGTTTATTTAAGATTTTTTAAATACCCAAAACTTTGTTATATATGAAATCATTTTTTGATAAATTTTTATGAAAACCAATGTTAAAAATCATTAAGAAATTGATTTTTTAACATTTTTAGGTTTTTAAAACGTTAATTTTGACACCCATAAGGTTTAGAATTAATCGGGTCTATAATTGGACCCATTTGGGTCTTTTTCGAGTAAAAAAGACCCAATTTTGCATGAAAATTGAATTTCTAGGTCCCAAAAAAAAACAAGATATAGTTTTGGCTAAAAGGGCACATTTTTCTGTTAAAAACGACACGTTGTTTTCTAAAAGGAAAAACAACAGGTAGTTTTAGTAAGCAAGGGATGTGTTTCTCCTGATAAAAACGACATGTCGTTTTTCAAAAAAAAAAAAAAACAACAAGTCGTTTTAATGAAGAAAGGGGCGTTGGTCACCGCTGAAAACGACACGTCATTTTCATCCTGTAATGGAAAACAATATGTCATTTTCAAAGGGGAATTTTGGAGAAATTTTTTTTTAATTTTTATTTAATTCTGATTTGGTATTTTTTATACAATTTTTTATTTTGGTATTTTAAGAAATTAATTTTTTTTAATGAATTTATCCAAGATTTTATTATTTATGTTTAAATAAAATTTTAGAAATTTGTTTTAGATATGTTATTGCATTTGAGCATAATTTATTTTTGTAGTATTCTTTAGTTGTTGTATTTTGATACATGTAATTTGATGAAAATTTTATGCTTGAAAAATTAGATGTCTTGAGCAATTTGTATAATTTTAATTGATTTGAGAGTAGCCACGACATATCGATGTAACGTCCTTATGTAGGGGTTAGCAGTATTGAATGAATAAGAATAAATTAAAATACAATATCATTTTAAAACAATAAAATATTGCCCATGGGTTTTTGAAATAAACAAAAAATAAGAATAAGCTTTAAATACAAACCACAGTTTTAGTGTAGCATCATATAAAATACAGTTATCATCAGCATAATATAATTCCCAATCACATATAACTCAACATAGCCACCATAAAAGTATTATTACTTTTACATGATTTGGATGGGTTACAAATAAACTAAGATCTTCCAACACAAAAAAGCAGTGTTGTCTCCTATTCTTCGTTAGACAAGTTATACTGAATTCCACCTGAGAGATGTAAATATAATAAAAATAAGCATCGATATGCCCAGTAGGGAAAACTATTACTCACCTTTAGGTTTCATTTATTACTACATTAAACCTACATGGTTAGTAAGTTCACATCATTTTCTGATTTATGAGATTTATTATGATCACATTCTATGGATACCATATGTTAATCACTACCGAGTTTCTTACATATACATAGATACAAATATTAGGATTCATCATTGTTCTTAGGTATCCACGTTATCATAGAGTATTCATCACTCAACTCATCGAAACCCAAATGGGTGCGCTTTTCCACTCTTTAATCATTCCAAGAGTGTTGGGTGAGGGGACATCAAGCCTCGAATTCTTACCAAGTTAATTCTTGTACAGTACATTTTTAGAGTTTCGACCCAAGGGAGGCCGTCGCCTCCTTCTATTTTACCTTTTTAGTGTATTCATGCCCAAGGACGAAATCGCCACCCTCCTCACGTCTTACAATTCCGCTATAATCAATCATTATTTATAGAGTTAGTATTCCTAATCATGCTTCTCAATTTACAACAACATATGTCAAATCAATAAATTCCTTGCTGTACAATACAGGACGAGTTTCACATCTTAGTGTTATAAGTAATGATCATATACTTTCCAAATATCATATACATGTTTTGCAATGTAAAACAATCAAGTTTTAATTCATCAAAACCTCACAAAAGAAGAGTAATAGAATCCCTATCTCTTTGCAATATATCCACTAATGATTTCCAGCTTACAAAATCAAATTTACCATGTAACCTCCAAATACGTCGTTATCCTAAAACGTATAAAATAATCATACTTTAACTTAGATTCTAATTTTTAATTATGTCAATTTATCATTTATTTTTATTAGTGTGACACAATCATTAATGTACTAAAATTATGAATATAAATTTTTCCAACTTAATTTTAGTAAATTACAAAATAACAATAAAATAAAATTATACGAATTTTATTTTGGTATGAAATATGTTAAAATGAATTTTAAAAATAAATAATGCAATTTTAAAATATTTAGAAATAAAATAATTGAAAAGTTTGATATTCATTAAAATAAAAATTATTTAAAATTACAAACTTTAGAAAACTATTTATTATTTCTGAAACATAAGTCGTTAAATAACTACCCTTGTTCTAGTGGTTTGGCCTTCTTTATTTATCCTGAGGTTGAAGGTTCGAATTCCACTTATAGCTAAAATTCACCTCTGATTTTATTAAATCTCCCTTTTAGAAAAATGACGTGTCGTTAACGACATGTGGTTTTTAAAAATCGACATGTAGTTTCTGTGAAAAACTAGAAAAACTCTTACAAACTTTTGGATATAAAAATTTACAAATGAAAGATTAAATTTGTTAACAAGGCTCTAACTCGAATGATGGCTAGATGGAAGCTTGAAAGGACTCCAAATCCAGTTTCTTGGCTTCGAATATAGTCAGAATTTTTGCTTCAATGGAGGCTACGGTGGCTAATCCTTATGGCTGCCTTGGGAGAGTTTGCTGAGTGTTTTGCTTCAGCAAAATGAGAAGAAAGGAGAGTGGGAGACATGGGAGAAAGGAAGAGTGAAAGAAGTTGAATAAAAAGAATAAAAATAATTGCGAGGACGAAGCAGGTGAGTCATGGGGAGGAATTATTGTGCCTAGTCAAGAAGCAATAATTAAGGGGGGCAAGGTGGGTGAAAGTTAGGTGTTGAATGCTCTTGGTAATTTTAAATACAACAAAAATTTTTAAATTGTCACATTTTACATATTAAGTTTTACAAAATCATACCCATTAATATAACAGGTGCAATAGCTCTCCCCTCCTTTAAAAATTTTGTCTTTGAAATTTTCTACAACTGATCATAATATTAAAACAACTACGGGCATTTTTCTCTTATCTCAGACTCAAGTTCTCATGTAGCTTCATCTTCATCATGATGTTGCCACATCACTTTCACAAGAGGAATTTCACCATGACCTAAAATTTTTACTTCATGATTCAATATTTGAATTGCAACTTCTTCATAAGTCATGTCTCCCTGAATTGGGATATCTGTCCACATGATCACATGTAAAGGGTCTGATTCGTACTTATTTAGCATTGACACGTGGAATACATTATGCACATGAGACAATTGTGGTGGCAGACAGTAAGCTAGCATTCCAATCCGTTCTACAATCTCAAACGGTCCCATTTACCTTGGTGCTAACTTTCCTTTAACACCAAATCAAGATACACCATGTTTTGGTTTTACTTTCAAAAACACAAAATCTCCGACCATGAACTCCAAAGGTTATATCCTCTTATCTACATAGCTCTTTTGTTGACTTTGAGCTATCTTAAGGTGTTCGCAAATAATCTGAATCTTATCCGTTATTTTTCTAATAAATTGAGGTCCGAGATCAAGGCGTTCTTCCTTTTCAGCCCAACATAGTGGAGATCTACAAGGCCTCCCATATAAAACCTCATACAAAGCCATTCCAATGCTTGCTTGATAGCTATTGTTCTATGCAAACTCAACATATGGTAACTGTGCAGCCCAATTGGTTCCAAAGCCTAGCACACAAGCTGGAAGCATATCCTCAAGAATCTGAATGACACGTTCAGATTGCCCATCTGTTTGAGGATGAAAAGCCGTAATAAAAATCAGTTGAGTTCCTAAAGCTTTCTACAATCATCTCCAGAGTTTCGAAGTAAAACATAATCCCAATCAGAAACGATCGACATTGGTACTCCATGCAATGTCACTATTTGTTCCACATATAGTTGACATAGCTTCGAGACATTATAATTGGTTTTGATTGGAATGAAGTGGGCTTTTTTGTCAAACGATCTACGATTACCTAAACGACATCATGCCCCATTTGAGTCTTAGAAAATCCGGTAACAAAATCCATCGTCACATGGTCCCATTCCATTCTAGAATAGGTAGGCTCTTCAGCTCACCTCCAGGCTTTTGATGTTCTGCTTTGACCTGTTGAGATGTCATGCACTTGGAAACAAAAGTTGCTACATCTCATTTCATTCCTCACCACTAGTATTGTCGCTTCAAATCCATACACATTTTAGAGCTTCTAGGATGAATAGCGAACTTAGAACGGCGTGCCTCCTCCAACACTGCCTGCCTAAGATAAGGGTCCTCTGGAATAACTAATCTCCCATTATAAAGTAAGAGTCCTTCTGGCTCAATCTGACATCCATCTAGTTGTTCACCATTTTATATTTGTTCCCAATCATACGTAATCCTTCATCATGCTATTGTCCTTGTTTTACTTGATGGATTAACGTAGGAGTTGCTATCACATTAAACAAAAAGGCTCTTTCATCATCCTCATAATACCGCAAGTCAAAATTAGTAATGGTGATTGCTTGTCCCCAATCCTCCAATGCTAGACTGGCCATAATTTCGTTGTTCTTACTACTCAAAGCATCTGCCATTGCATTTGCTTTTCCAAGATGGTATTGAATACTAAAGTCATAATCCACCATGTACTCAGTCCATCTCCATTGCTTTAGGTTAAGATCCTTTTGAGTAAATAAATATTTCAAACTTTGATGATCCGTATAGAGCTCAAACCTTGCACCATATAGGTAACATCTCCAAATCTTGACCGTGAAAACCACAACAGCTAACTCATGATCATGTGTAGAGTAGTTCCTCTCGTGGAGTTTCAATTGGCGTGAGGCATAGGCAACTACTGGTCCATGCTATATTAGCACACAACCCAAAACCATTTCCAGAGGCGTCAGTATACATAGTGTAAGGCTCCTCGTTGTTAGGTATGATAAGCACAGGTGCACTGGTGAGTCTCTACTTCAATTCGACAAATGCTTTCCCACATTTATCGTCCCATATGAAATTAACATTCTCCCATGTAAGTCTTGTAAATGGAAAAGCAATCTTTGAGAAGTTTTCCACGAAGTGTCGATAGTATCCAGCTAATCCGAGGAAACTTTGGATCTCCGACACGTTCTTTGGTTGTTCACAATTTAGCACCACTTCAATCTTGGAGGTGTCCACTGAGATGCCTTCTTCGGAGACAACATGTTCTAGGAATTTGACCTTTGTCATCTAAAAGTCACACTTTTCCTTCTTTACATAGAGACTGTGTTCTCTTTGTTGGGTTTTGTTGAATTTTGTGATTCAAATATGCAGTGAAAAATTAAAAATTAATTCCCACAAAACCCTCGCAGGATCCATGCAATTCGATTAGATTGATAAGAAAGTCATGGAATCTTCCAGGATAATAAAAAGGGCAAGATTTCTAGAAGGGAGAGAGTGGGTTCACTCCAGTGACACCCTAACTCGAGCTTTTAATATCTGAGATCGGATTTAGATGTTGTTACTTAGAGCAACGCCCTCTGCAGGTATCCACACGAACAGACTCTCTCAAAAACGAATTGGTGTGCTAGCACCCTCTTTTTTGCGTTAAATGACCCTCTCCAATTTTAGGGTTTCAATGTCTTTTTCTTTTTAGAATGAGAGAACGCCTTTTCTCTTCTTAATTCTACTAGAAACCCTAAAACAGATATATATATATATATATATCTATTGATTTCGAGATAGAGTCAGATTTTAACTAGGGTAAACTGTAATTCAAATATGATTTAGAAAATCTAGATAATGTCTGATTCAATGAACCTAGACAAATCTAGTACATCAAATCTGGACATTATCAGGTTCATCGAACCTAGATACAATTAACCCAAAATTCATTCTTGGTCTGTTCTAAGTGTGCGACCCTGTAAGTTCACATAACGTTAGTAGTGGGCTTGAAATTCTGTTTCTGGCCCACAAATCATAAGCAGCCTCTAGCAAAACATTATGATTACTCAAGTTATGTGAATGTCAATAATCCAACATAACTTAATCCATAATAAATATTAAAGTCCTTTTGTCTCTAGATACCTTGATTGAACATAAGGTATGGTTTATGTCATCCTTATACTATTCAATCATATTATTTCTTGATCTTAAGTAGACTGATATTGATAACTCTTATCAATTCATTCCAGTATGGCCATACATTTTTCTTCAGTCTAACTTATTGAGGGGCCCATATATATCTTTCTCATAATAAATTAGGGACAAATTCCTTCTTAATCACTCATATTCCTCATATGATACACTCTATATCCAACAACAATCTATTCCATCATCCTGTTAAAGATAATATTAGATTGTGTCAAAATATAGAACTTGTCATGTAGGAAACCATGGTGATTTCAGGTTAGAGGACTAGGATAATACAATTGTGATGAGAA
>CAMOHE010050854.1:0-26426 GCA_946598075.1 Artocarpus hirsutus | reverse complement strand
TAAATTAGGGACAAATTCCTTCTTAATCACTCATATTCCTCATATGATACACTCTATATCCAACAACAATCTATTCCATCATCCTGTTAAAGATAATATTAGATTGTGTCAAAATATAGAACTTGTCATGTAGGAAACCATGGTCATTTCAGGTTAGAGGACTAGGATAATACTATTGTGATGAGAATCACTTATGACAATTATCCATGCAGTATTCTCATAGCGGGTCAATCCAATACCTCATTTCTCAAATATGTATCTATGAGTTGACTTAGTATCTCATACACATGATTAGTAAAACATAATCATTAGTCAAACTTCATACTAGTCTTCATTCATTATTATCCCAATAATAATGACCGACTAGAGATAATTTAGAATATAATTTAATTTTCACCTAAGAGTTTTACTATCAAGTCACATACTGGATGACCTTAGATAGAATTAACTATTCATAGAATTAGAATAAAAAACAATAATGAAAATGCCTCTTTATTAATAAAATGCAAATGTAATGAAATCAATATGTGGTCATTACATAATTGGCCTAGGGCACATCACTAACACTCTTAACATTTGTAGAGCGATCCTCAAATGTTCAACATGCTTTTCTTCAGTTTTGGAATTAGATCAAGATATCGTCAATGAAAACAATGATAAATTAATCTAAATACGGTTAGAAGACACGATTCATCAAGTCCATGAAAACAACAGGTGCATTGGTCAATCTAAATGACATGATGAGAGACTCAAAGTAACGAGTCCGGAACGTTGTCTTTGCAATATCTTCTTTCCTTATCTTTAGTTGATGACGTCTAGACAGCAAGTTAATCTTTGAGAAGTATCGGGATCCTCTCAACTGATCAAATAACTTGTCAATTCGGGGCAAAGGGTATTTGTTCTTGATGGGCAATCGATTGAGTTGGCGATAATCAACACAGAGTCTTAACGATGCATCATGTTTCTTCATAAATAGTATTGGAGCTCCCCATGGTGACATATTTGGTCAAAGAAATCCATTTTCTAGTAGTTCATCTAATTGCTTCCTTAATTCCACCTTCTCAACAGGTGCCATCCGGTACGGAGCAATGGAGACAGGAGTCGTTCTTGGAATTAGGTCAATGACAAACTCTATTTCTCTATCAGGCAGAAGTCTGAACAATTCATTTGGAAAAACATCTAGAAATTCATCTACCACAAGAATGTGAGAAAATGAATCGTTCCTCTTTGATTCTCCCTTTGAAGGAAAGATCATTCCAAGATTGGTGAAACTCCTTTATCCTCTAATGCAAGCCTTTAGCACAAGGGCTGGCGTCACTGTCCCTATCTTTGCTTGAAATTTAATGACTTGTCCATTCTTGGTGAACAAAGAGACATGTTTTCAATGACAATCTACTATTGCCTGATATCTTATTAACCAATCCATTCCTAGAATTACGTCAAACTCTGTCATGGTAATTAAATACAGGTCAGTTGATAATTTATGTTCCCCTATGACAATACACATTGATTTATAAATTATGAAAACTTCAGTTATTCCACCCATTGGTGTACTAAGGGTTGGCAGTGAGCTACATGTCTCAATTTCTAGTTGCAGTATGGAAGCAAATAGCATAGACATAAATGAATGAGTAGCACCAGTGTCAAACAATATATGAGCCCAAGAATGAGACTCATGAATCATAACATCTACAACAGAGTGGTCGATCTGCTTTGCTTGTCCACCTATAGCCATAACAACATAAGCTAAGCTAGTGTTTTCTTCTTATCATTATTCTCTCGATTTCCTTGGCTACTACTAGCATTATTATTATTCCTCTAAGAAAAATATGGTCCTTGATTCACAGAACCCTGAGAAGTTGATTGGAAATTCTGATTAGGATAGAAACTGGAACCTTATGGCCACTATTGATAGTTGTATTAGGGTTGAAACCCTCGAGGTTGAGTTACTGAAGCTTGAGAAACTGGTGGATTTTGCTGGGATGCTCCTTGGTTTTAATTCCCTCCTAACACAGTGGAGCCAAAATGACTTCCTTGTGGTCTTGGAGCAAAAGATGGTTGTACAGGGTGACTTTGACAGTTCTCCCTTAAATGTCCCACTTGTTCACAATTATCACAAGTGTATGGTTAAAAGCGACCACTATCTGAAGATCCACCACCAATACTCACTCCACTATGTTGACTGACCTGTCCTTAAGACCTCTCCTTTTTACTTATCTTCTTTAGACGCCCACCAGAACCTTTGTACTCTCCATAGGAGTTGTTCAGTTTTGACTATGGCCGTTGAGCAGCAGCTACAACTTCGAGGAATTCTGTCGATGGGATGGCAGCTATTCGTTGTCTAATTTTTGGACTTAGATTATTTCTAAACTTCTTGCAACTCACCTTGGGGTCCAATACAGCTCTAGTATTATAGCAAGACATTTCTATAAATCGAACTTGGTATTTAGCTACCGTCATATCTCCTTGCACTAAATTCTCAAATTCCTGCAACATCGCTTATCTATGGATCTAAGAAACATAAATGTTACGAAATATGGTCGCAAACTGATCCTATGTGAGGTTTGGCACATCGTAGTCGTCTTTCTGGAGATCTCACCATTCCTCGGCTTTGCCCTCAAATATATACGTTGCAAAGCTGACTTAGTATTCTTATGGAATTCTCAAGATATCCAACTTCTTCTTGACTGCTTTAAGCCACTATTCTGCCATGGCAAGATTAGGTTAATGTAGGGGATTTTTGCTTCATAAACTTTTTAAGCAGAGTTAGGTGACGTTGCTCAGGATCACGAGCCTCCATAAGTCTTTGCACGTTTTGCAAAGCTTAAAGAATCTATCCCAAATTGTCTACTTTTAGCGCAACTAGCTGAGGTAGTGCTGCATGTCTGGGTTGCTTAACTCCCTGAGCTTGTTCCATTTATTCAAGTTGCTCAACTTCTTGAGCATGTTCAATTGGTTATGATTATTTAGATGATTGCACTTGACGTCTTGGTAGCATATTGTATATCGATTGTGGAAGTTTAACCAGGATTAGCACCAATGATGATGACATCAACATTTAACTTTAAAATCATTTCAAAAAATTGATTTTTAAGGTAGTGCTATACCCCCTAGGCTAACCGAACCTAGGCTCTGATACCAAACTCTATAACGCCCCTATGTTAGAATTAACAGTATTGAATAAATAAGAATAAATATAAATACAATATCATTTCAAAATAATAAACTATTGCCCATGATTCTTTGAAATAAACAGAAAATAACAAGAAGCTTTAAATACAAACCATAGTTTTAGTGTAGCACTATAAAAATATAGTCATCATCACCATTGTACAATTCCTAATTACATATATAACTCAACACAACCACCATAAAAGTATTATGACTCTTACATGATTTAGATGAGTTACAAATAAACTAAGATCTTCCAACATGAAACCAACAGTGTTGTCCCCTATTCCTTGTCAGCCAAGTTACACTGAATTCCACCTGAGAGTAGTAATAATAATAGGGAAGAGTATCGACATGTCCAGTAAAGAAAACTATTACATACCTGTAGGTTTTTTTTATTACCACATTAAACCTGCATGGTTAGTTAGTTCACATTATTATCCGATTTATGAGATTCATTATGATCATAGTCCGTGGATACCATACATTAATCATTACTGAGTTTCTTACATATACATAAGTACAAATATTATGATTCATCATTTTTTCTAGGTATCCACGCTACCATAGAGTATTCATACTCAACTCATCGAAACCCAAATGGGCGTGCTTTTTCACTCTTCAATCATTCCAAGAGTGTTGGGTAAAGGGACATCAAGCCTTGAATCCTTATCAAGTCGATTCCTGTACAGTGCGTTTTAGGACTTTTAACCCAAGGGAGCACCGTCGCCTCCCCCTATTTTACCTTTTAGGGTATTCGTGCCCAAAGACATAACCGCTACCCTCTCACGTCTTACCATTTCTCTATAATCAATCATTATTTATAGAGTTAGTATTCCTAACTATGCTTCTTAATTTACAATAACATATGTTAAATCAATATATTCCTTGTTGTACAATATAGAACGAGTTCCACATCTTGGTGTTATGAGTAATAATCATATACTTTCCAAATATCATATGCATATTTTGCAAGATAAAACAATCAAGTTTTAATTCATCAAAACCTTATGAAAGATGAGTAATAGAATCCCTACCTCTTTGCAATATATCTATTGATAATTTTCGGCTTACAAAATCAAATTCACCATGTAAGCTCCAAATACATCGTTATCCTAAAACGTATAAACTAACCATGCTTTAACTTAGATCCTAATTTTTAATTATATCAATTAATCATTTATTTTTATTAGTGTGCCATAATCATTAATGTACTAAAATTGTGAATATCAATTTTTTCAAATTAATTTTAGTAAATCATAAAATAATGATAAAATAAAAATATACGAATTTCATTTTAGTATGAAATATGTTAAAATGAATATTTAAAATAAATAATACGATTTTAAAATATTTAGAAATAAAATAATTAAAAAGTTTGATATTCATTAAAATAAAATTATTTGAAATTACAAATTTTATAGAAAACTATTTATTATTTCTAAAACATAAGTTGTCAAATAACTACCTTTGTCCTAATAGTTTGGTCTCCTTTATTTATCTTCGAGGTTGGAGCTTTGAATCCCACCTGAAGCTAAATTTTGCCTCTAATTTTATTAAATCTTCCTTTTAGAAAAATGATATGTAATTTATGGGAAAAACGAGATGTCGTTGTTTACCTGGAAAAACTCTTACACGGAAACCAAAATTCAAATTTTTGAGTTTTTCTTCTTGGTTTTCTAACAAATTTCTAAGTATAAAAACAATATATATAGAGTATATAATTATTTCTATACAATATAAACTCTGTTTATAGTATGTAAACTTTAGTTTCTATAAACATGTATCAAAGCAGTAACAAAACATATGTATATCCAATTTTTCATGAAAACTCAAGTTCAAAAACATAAAATTGGGCAAACTTTTGGATATAAAAATTTACAACTGAGAGATTAAATTTGTTCACAAGGCTCTAACCTCGGATTATGCCTAGGTGGAAGCTTGAAATGACTCCAAATCCAATTTATTAGCTTCGAATATAGCCAGGATTTTTGCTTCAATGGAGGCTACGGTGGCTAGTCTTTATGGTTACCTTGGGAGAGTTTGTTGAGTGCTTTGTTTCAGCAAAATGAAAAGAAGGGAAAGTGGGAGACATGGAGAAAGGAAGAGTGAAAGAAGTTGAATAAAAAGAATGAAAATAATTGAGGGGACAAGCAAGTGAGTCACGGGGAGGAATTATTGTGCCTAAATAGTCAAGAAGCAATAATTAGGGGGGCCAAGGTGGGTGAAAGTTAGGTGTTGAATGTCTCCTTTGGAGACTTTTGCAAGAAAATGCCACCTTAGCATTTTCGTAAAAAAATGGGACAACAAAAGTAATTTGGTAATTTTAAATACAACAAAATTTTTAAATGATCACGTATTACACATTAAATTTTACAAAATCATACTCGTTAAAATAACAAGTGTTATAATTGAAATTATATGTTAAGTTTTTTTATTCACATGTAGTTAAACGTAATTAGTTTCAATTAATGTCCGTTTGACTACATGTGATTTAAGAAACTTAACATATAATTTCAATTATAACACTTGTTATTTTAATGGGTATGATTTTGTAAAATTTAATGTATAAAATGTGACAATTTAAAAATTTTTGTTGTATGTAAAATTACCAAATTGCTTTTGTTGTTCCGTTTATTTACAAAAATTTACAAAAGTCTCCAAAGGTGACATTCAACACCTAACTTTCATCCACCCTAATTATTGCTTCTGGACTATTTAGGCACAATAATTCCTCCCCCCAACTCACCTGCCTTGTCCCCTCAATTATTTTCAATTTTTTTATTCAACTTCTTTCACTTTTCCTTTCTCCCATGTTTCCCACTCTCTATTCTTTTCATTTTGCTGAAACAAAGCACTCAGCAAACTCTCCTAAGGCAGTCATAAAGACCATCCATCGTAGCCTCCATTGAAGCAAAAATCCCAGCTATGTTGGAAGCTAGGAAACCGGATTTGGAGTCGTTTCAAGCTTCCACCTAGTCATAATCCAAGGTTAAAGCCTTGTGAACAAATTTAATCTTTTATTTGTAAATTTTTATCTCTAAAAGTTTGTCCAAATTTGTGTTCTTGAACCTGAGTTTTTATGAAAAATTGGATATACATATGTTTTGTTACTGTTTTGATACATGTGTATAAAATTTAAGTTTACATGCTATAAACAGAGTTTATATTGTATAGAAATAATTATATATTGTATATATATCGTTTTTATGTTTAGAAAGCTGTTAGAAAACCAAGATTTGAACAAAAATGCAAAAATTCATATTTTGGGTTCTCTATAAGAGTTTTTATAGTGCAAAATGACATTTTTAGGTGAAAATCGTTTTTCATAGAAACTACATGTCGTTTTTCCATGAACGACATGTCGTTTTTCTAAAAAGGAGATTTAATAAAATCAGAGACGAATTTTAGTTTCAGGTAGGATTCTAATTTCCAACCTCAAAAATAACTAAAAAAGACAAAACCACCAGGACAATGGTAGTTACTTAATAATTTATGTTTCAGAAATAATAAATAGTTTTTTATAAAGTTTGTAACTTTAAATAATTTTATTTTAATAAATATTAAACTTTTTAATTATTTTATTTTTAAATATTTTAAAATCGTGTTATTTATTTTAAAAATTCATTTTAACATATTTCGTGCCGAAATAAAATTTTTATATTTTAATTTTATTGTTATTTAATAATTTACTAAAATTAAGTTGAAAAAATGATATTCACAATTTTAGTACATTAATAATTATGGCACACTAACAAAAATAAATGATAAATTGACATAATTAAAAATTAAGATTTAAGTTAAAGTATAATTATTTTATACATTTTAGGATAACGACGTATTTGGGGCTTATGTGGTAAATTTGATTTTGTAAGCTGAAACTTATCAATGGATATATTGCAAAGAGGTAAGGATTCTATGACTCATCTTTTGTGAGGTTTTGATGGATCAAAACTTGATTGTTTTACATTGCAAGAAATGTATATGATATTTGGAAAGTTTATGATCATTACTCATAACACTAAGATGTAGAACTCGTCCTGTATTATACTACGAGGAATATATTCATTTGACATATGTTGTTGTAAATTGAGAAGCATGGTTAGAAATACTAACTCTATAAATAATGATTGATTATAGAGGAATGGTAAGACATGAAGAGGGCAGCAATTATGTCTTTGGGCACGAATACCCTAAAAGGTAAAATAGGGAGAAACGACAGGAAAGTCCTGGAATGCACTATATAAGAATTGACTTGGCGAGGATTCGGGGCTTGATGTCCCCTCACCCGAACTCTTGGAATGATTGAAGAGTAAAAAAGCGCCCCCATTTGGGTTTCGATGAATTAAGTGGTGAATACTCTATAGTAACGTGGACACCTAGGAATAATGATGGATCATAATATTTGTATTTATGTATATGTTAGAAACTCGGTAATAATTAACATATGATCTCCACTGAATATAATCATAATGAATCTCATAAATCAGATAACGATGTGAACTAACTAACCATACAAGTTTAATATGGTAAGGAATAAAACCTAAAGTTGAGTGATGGTTTTTCCTTACTGGGCATGTCGATGCTCATCCCTATTATATTTACATCTCTAGGTGGAATTCAGTGTAAATTGTCTGACGAGGAATAGGCGACAACACTGTTGGTTTCGTATTAGAAAATCTTAGTTTATTTGTAACTCGTCCAAATCATGTAAGAGTCCTAATAGTTTTATGGTGGCTGTGTTGAGTTATATAT
The DNA here is from genome assembly GCA_946598075.1 of Artocarpus hirsutus. Lineage (NCBI taxonomy): Eukaryota > Viridiplantae > Streptophyta > Magnoliopsida > Rosales > Moraceae > Artocarpus > Artocarpus hirsutus. The sequence goes on along the minus strand of CAMOHE010050854.1, from coordinate 18,500 downwards.
GTGATTGGAAATCGTACTATGGTGATGATGACTGTATTTTATATGGTGCTACACTAAAACTGTGGTTTGTATTTAAAGCTTATTCTTATTTTCTGTTTATTTCAAAGACCCATGGGCAATGTTTATTGTTTTCAAATGATATTACATTTAAATTTATTCTTATTTATTCAATACTGCTAACCTCCACATAGGAATGTTACAGATATTAGAGCTTAGGTTCGGTTAACCTAGGGGGTATAGCACCACTTTAAAAATCAATCTTTTAAAATGGTTTAAAGTTAAATGTTAATGTCATCATCATTGGTACTAATCATGTTAAACTTCCACAGTCGATATAAAATATGCCGCCAAGACGTCAAGTGCAATCATCTGAACAATCACAGCTGGTTAAACATGCTCAAGAAGTTAAGCAACCTGAACTGATGGAACAAGCTCAGGGAGTTGAGCAACCCAGACGAGCAGCATAGCCTTAACCAGCTGCATCGGAAGCAGACAATTTGGGACAAATTCTTCAAGCTTTGCAAATCATGCAAAGACCTACAGAGGCTTGTGATCTCGAGGAACATCACCTTACTCTACTGAAAGAGTTTATGAAGCAGAAACCCCCTATATTTAGCAAAGAACCTAATACTGCCATGGCAGAACAGTGGCTTAAAGTAGTTTAGAAGAAATTGGATACCTTGAGAATTACAAAAGAATACCGAGTCAGCTTTGCAACGTATATATTTGAGGACAAAGTCGAGGAATGGTGGGATCTCCAGAAAGACGACTACGACATGCCAAACCTCACTTGGGGTCAGTTTGAGACCATATTTCGTAACATTTATGTTCCCTAAAGCCATAGGCAAGCGATGCTACGGGAATTTAAAATTTTGGCGCAAGGAGATATGACGATAGCTGAATACTAAGCTTGATTTATAGAATTTTTTCGCTATAATCCTGGAGCTATATTGGACCCCATGGCGAGGTGTGAGAAGTTCAAAAATAATCTAAGACTAAAAATCAGACAGATGATAGCTGCCATCCCATCAACAGAATTCTTCAAACTTATAGCTACTGCTCAGTGGGCCGAATCAGAACTGAACAACTCCTATGGAGAGTGCAAGGGTTCTAGTGGGCGTTTGATAAGTAAAAAGGAAAGGTCTCAAGGGCAAGTCATTCAGCATAGTGGAGTGAGTATTGGTGGTGGATCTTCGAATAGCGATCGCTTTTAACCATATGCTTGTCATAATTGTGGACAAGTGAGACATTTGAGGAGGAACTGTCCTAATTACCCTGCATAGCCATCTTTTGCTCCAATACCACAAGGAAGTCATTTTGGCTCCACTGTGTGGGGAATGAATAAAAACTAAGGAGCATCCTAGCAAAATTCACCAATTTCTCAAGCTTCAGTAATTCAACCTCAAGGGTTCTAGCCCCAATACAACTATCAACAGCGGTTCCAGTTTCTATCCCAATCATAATTTCTAATCGACTCCCTAGGGTTTTGTGAATCAAAGATCATATTTTCTAAGGAGGAATAATAATAATGCTAGTAGCAGCCAAGGAAATTGAGGGAAAATAAAAAGGAGAAAGCACCAGCTCAAGCTTATGTTGTTACGGCTATAGTTGGATAAGCAAAGCAGGTCAAGCACTCCATTGTAGATGGTATGATTCACATGTCTCATTCTTCGGCTCATGTATTGTTTGACAACGGTGCTACTCATTCGTTTATATCTATACTATTTGCTTCCATACTGCAACTAGAAACTGAGATATGTAGCTCGCCGCTAACTCTTAGTACACTAATGGGTGGAATAGCTAAGGTTTTCATAATTTGTAAATCAATGTGTATTTTCATAGGGGAACATAAATTATCAGCTGACTTGTATGTAATTACCATGACGAAGTTTGATGTAAACCTAAGAATGGATTAGTTAACTAGATATCAAGCAATAGTAAATTGTTATCGAAAATGTGTCTCTTTGTTCACCAAGAATGGACAAGTCATCAAATTTTAAGCAAAGACAGGGACAGTGATGCTAGCCCTTACGCTAAAGACTTGCATTGAAAGACGAAGGAATTTCACCAATCTTGGAACAAACTTTGCTTCCAAGGGAGAATCAAAGAGGAACGATCCATCTTCTCATATTCTTGTGGTGGACGAATTTCCAAATGAATTGCCCAGACTTCCACCTGATAGAGAAATCAAGTTTGTCATCGAACTAATTCCAAGAACGGATCCTTTCTCCATTGCTCCTTATCGGATGGCACCTGTTGAGAAGGTGGAATTAAGGAAGCAATTGGATGAACTACTAGAAAAAGGATTTATTCGACCAAGTACGTCACCATAGGGAGCTCTAGTATTATTTATGAAGAAACATGATGGATCGTTAAGACTCTGTGTTGATTATCGCCAACTCAATCAATTAACCGTCAAGAACAAGAACCCTTTGCCCCGAATTGACAAGCTATTTGATCAGTTGGGAGGATCCCGATACTTCTCAAAAATTGACTTGCAATCTAGATTTCATCAACTAAAGATAAGGGAAGAAGACGTTCCAAATACAATGTTCTAAACTCGTTACGGCCACTTTGAGTTTCTCGTCATGCCTTTTAGATTGACCAATGCACCTATGGCTTTCATGGACCTGATGAATCGTGTCTTCCGACCCTATTTAGATCAATTTATCATTGTTTTCATAGATGATATCTTGATCTATTGCAAAACCAAAGAAAAGCATGCTGAACATTTGAGGAACGCTCAACAGATGTTAAGAGAACACGATCTCTATACGAAGAAGGAAAAAAGTGCCTTCTGGATAACAAAGGTCAAGTTTTTTAGGACACGTTGTTTTCGAATAAAGGCATCTCAGTGGACCTCTCCAAGATTGAAGCAGTGCTAAATTGGGGAAGACCAAAGAACGTGTCGGAGATCCAAAGTTTCCTTGGATTAGCTAGATACTATTAGCGCTTTGTGGAAAACTTTCCAAAGATCACTTCTCCATTGACAAGACTCATGAGGAAGAATGTTAAGTTCATATGGGACGATAAATGTGAGGAAGCATTCATGGAATTGAAGTAGAGACTCACCAATGTACCTGTGCTTATCATACCCAATAACGAGGAGCCTTACACTGTGTACATTGATGCCTTGGGAAATGGTTTGGGTTGTGTGCTAATGCAACATGGACAAGTAGTTGCCTATGCCTCACGCCAATTGAAACCCCACGAGAGGAACTACCCTACACATGATCTTGAGTTAGCTGTTGTAGTTTTCATGCTAAAGATTTGGAGATGTTACCTATATGGTACAAGGTTCGAGTTCTATACGAATCATCAAAGTTTGAAATATTTATTTACTCAAAAGGATACAACCTAAGGCAACGAAGATGGACAAAGTACATGATGGATTATGACTTTAGTGTTCAATACCATCTTAGAAAAGCAAATGCAGTGGCGGATGCTTTAAGTAGTATGAACAACAGAATTATGGCCAGTCTAGCATTGGAGGATTGGAGACAAGCGAACACCATCATTGATTTTGACTTGCGGTATTATGAGGATGATTAAAGAGCCTTTTTGTTTAATGTGATAGCAACTCCTACATTAATCTAGCAAGTAAAACAAGGACAATGAGATGACAAAAGATTACGTATGATTTGCGAACAAATACAGAATGGTGAACAACTGGATGGACGGCAAATTAAGCCAAAAAGATTCTTACTTTATAAAGGGAGATTAGTTGTTCCAGAGGACCCTTATCTCAGGCATGTAGTGTTGGATGAGGCACACTGCTCTAAGTTTGCAATTCATCATAAAAGCTCTTAAATGTATATAGACTTGAAGCGACAATACTGGTGGCGAGGAATGAAACGAGATGTAGCAACTTTTGTTTCCAAGTGCATGACATGTCATACTGGTGGCGAGGAATGAAAAGAGATGTACTAACTTTTGTTTCCAAATGCAAGACGTGTCAACAGGTCAAAGCAAAGCATCAAAAGCCTAAAGGTGAGCTGAAGAGCCAACCTATTCTAGAATGGAAATGGGACCGTGTGATGATGGATTTTGTTACCGGATTTCCTAAGACTCAAATGGGACATGATGCCGTTTAGGTAATTGTAGATCATTTGACAAAAACAACCCACTCAATCCCAATCAGAACTAGTTATAATGTCTTGAAGCTATGTTAATTATATGTAGAAAAGATAGTGACATTGCATGGTGTACCAATGTTGATCATTTTTTATAGGGATACACATTTTACATCAAAATTCTAGAGAGGATTACAGAATACTTTTGAAACTCAACTGAATTTTAGTACGACTTTTCATCCTCAAACAGATGGCCAATCTGAACGTGTCATTCAGATTCTCGAGGATATGCTTCAAGCTTGTGTGTTGGACTTTGGAACCAATTGGGCTGCACAGTTACCATATGTTAGGTTCGTATACAACAACAGTTATTAGGCGAGCATTAGAATAGCTCTGTATGAATAGCTCTGTATGAGCCTTTACATGGTAGGCCTTGTAAATCTCTATTATGTTGGGCTAACAAGGTAGAACGTCTTGATCTCGGACCTCAATTTATTAGAGAAACAATAGATAAGATCCGGATTATTTGCAAACGCCTTAAGATAGCTCAAAGTTAACAGAAGAGCTATGTGGATAAGGGGAGACGACCTTTGGAGTTCATGTTTGGAGATTATGTGTTTTTGAAATTAAAACCAAAACGTAGTAAATCTCTATTTGGTGTTAAAGGAAAGTTAGCACCAACGTATACGGGACCTTTTGAGATTGTAGAATGAATTGGAATGTTAGCTTACCGTCTAGACCTACCACTATAATTGTCTCATGTGCGTAATGAATTCCATGTATCAATGCTAAGGAAGTACAAACCAGACCCTTCACATGTGATCATGTGGACAAATGTCCTAATTCTGGGAGACACAACTTACGAAGAAGTTTCAATTTAGATATTGAATCGCGAAGTAAAAATTTTACATCATCGTGAAATTCCTCTAGTGAAAGTGATGTGGCAACATAATGATGTGGAGGAAGCTACATGGAAACTTGAGTCTAAGATGAGAGAAAAATACTCATATTTGTTTTAATATTGTGATCAGTTATAGGAAATTTCGGGGATGAAATTTTTAAAGGAAGGAGACATGTAACACTTATTATTTTAACGGGTATGATTTTATAAAATTTAATGCATAAAATGTGACAATTTAAAATTTTTGTTGTATTTAAAATTACCAGGTTGCTTTTGTTATTCTATTTATTTACGAAAATGCCACCTTGACATTTTCTTACAAAAGTCTATGAAGGAGACATTCAACACCTAACTTTCACCCACCTTAGCTCCCTTAATTATTGCTTCTTGACTATTTAGGCACAATAACTCCTCCCTGTAACTTACCTACCTTGTCCCTTCAATTATTTTCATTCTTTTTATTTAACTTCCTTCACTCTTCTATTCTCCCACATCTCCCACTCTCCCTTCTTCTCATTTCACTGAAACAAAGCACTCAACAAACCCTCCCAAGGTAGCCATAAAGACCAACCATTGTGGCCTCCATTGAAGCAAAAATCTCGGCTATATTCGAAGCCAAGAAATCAGATTTGGAGTCATTTCAAGTTTCTACCTAGCCATAATCCGAGGTTAGGGCCTTGTGAACAAATTTAATCTTTCATTTGTAAATTTTTATATCCAAAAGTTTGTCCAAAATTGTGTTCTTGAACTTGCATTTTTATGAAAAATTGGATATACATATATTTTGTTACTGTTTTGATACATGTGAATAGAATCTAAGTTTACATGCTATAAATGGAGTTTATATTTTATAAAAATGATTATATATTATATATATTGTTTTTACGCTTAAAAAGCTGCTAGAAATCCATGATTTGAAGAAAAACTCAAAAAATTAGATTTTGGGTTCTCTGTAAGAGTTTTTTCAGGTGTCGTTTTCACAGAGACTATATATCATTTTACAAAAACTATATGTCGTTTTTCCCATAATCTACATGTCGTTTTAAAAGGAAGATTTAATAAAATAAGATGGGATCTGAACCTCCAACCTTAGGGATAAATAAAGGTGACCAAACCACTAGGACAATGGTAATTACTTGAAAATTTATGTTTCAAAAATAATAAATAATTTTCTATAAATTTTGTAATTTCAAATAATTTTATTTTAATGAATATCAAACTTTTTAATTATTTTATTTTGAAATATTTTAAAATCGTATTATTTATTTTAAAAATTCATGTTAACATTTTTTATACGAGAATAGAATTTGTATATTTTTTTTGTTGTTATTTTTTAATTTATTATAATCAAGTTGAAAAAATTGATATTCACAATTTTAGTACATTAATGATTATGGCACACTAATAAAAATAAATAATAAATTGACATAATTAAAAAATTAAGATTTAAGTTAAAGTATGGTTATTTTATATGTTTTAGGATAACGATGTATTTAAAGCTTACATGGTGAATTTGATTTTGTAAGCTGGAAATTATCAGTGGATATATTGCAAAGAGGTAAGGATTTTATTACTCATCTTTTTTGAGGTTTTGATGAATTAAAACATGATTGTTTTATATTGCAAGATATGTATATGATATTTAGAAAGTATATGATCATTACTCATAACACTAAGATGTAGAACTCATCTTGTATTGTATAGCGGGGAATATATTATTTGACATATGTTGTTGTAAATTGAGAAGCGTGGTCAAGAATACTAACTCTATACATAATGATGGCTTATAGATGAATGGTAAGACGTAAAGAGGGCGACGGTTATGTCCTTGGGCAGGAATACCCTAAAAGATAAAATAGGAAAGAGACGACAGCACTCCTTGAGGTCGATAGTCCATAAACGCACTGTACAGGAATTGACTTGGTGAGGATTCGGGGCTTGATGTCCCCTCACCCGACACTCTTGGAATGATTGAAGAGTGGAAAAGCACACCCATTTGGGTTTCGATGAATTGAGTGATAAATACTCTATGGTAACGTGGATACCTATGAACATTGATGAATCATAATATTTGAACCTATGTAAATATAAGAAACTTGGTAACGATTAACATATGATATCCACAGAATATAATCATAATAAATCCCATAAATTGGATAATGATGTGAACTAACTAATCATGCAGGTTTAATGTGGTAATGAATAAATCCTAAAGGTGAGTAATGGTTTTCCCTAGTAGGCATGTCGATGCTCATCCCTATTATATTTACATCTTTTAGATAGAATTCAGTGTAACTTGTCTAACGAGAAATAGGTGACAACACTGATGGTTTCGTGTTAGAAGATCTTAGTTTATTTGTAACTCATCCAAATCATGTAAGAGTCATAATACTTTTATGGTGGCTGTGTTGAGTTATATATGTGATTGAGAATTATACTATGGTGATGATGATTGTATTTTATATGGTGCTACACTAAAATTATGGTTTGTATTTAAAGTTTATTTTTATTTTCTGTTTATTTCAAAGACCTATGGACAATGTTTTATTGTTTTGAAATGATATTGTATTTAAATTTATTCTTATTTATTCAACATTACTAACCCTAACATAAGGGCATTATAATTCTGGGAATGGCTTAACAAGAAAGATACTCAACTCACACTTATCTGTTGTGATCCAATATGACTGATGTTAATTATAACACATGGTCGATTGACTCTGGCTTTACAATCCATGTTACCAATTCCTTGTAGGGATTGCAAGACCTGCAAAAGCCAGTGGGAAGTGAGCAAAACATGTATTTTGGAAATAAGATATGTTCACATGTGGAGGCTATAGGAACGTGCAAACTGGTCTTAAGTAGTGGCTTGGTTTTGTATTTGGAAAAGACATTCTATATTCCTAGTTTTTCTAGAAATTTAATTTCAGTTTCCAACTTTGTATTAATTGGATATTCCTTTAATTTTTTAGAATTTTCCTTCAGTTTGTTTTATAAATCTAATTTTATTAGATATGGTATTTTGTCCGATGGTCTTTTGTTGGATTGAACAATTGTATGTTGGGTTGTACAGCTATCAGAGGAAGCTTATTACTAACCGACTATATAGCCTATATAGGATTAGTTAGGAAAGTTTTATTTTGGGCTCCTTGTATTATGGGATTGACAGCTTTAGATAGAGTTTCTTATTTTTGTAATCTAGAATAGTCTATATATTGCTATGTACATCTTCATTCAACCAATAAGAAATAAAAGAGAAATTCATCCCTATTTTGTGTCATCTTTTTTGTCTTAATTTACAAAATGATGTCAATTAAACTACTCTGCATGTTCATGAAAATGTTACATAAAGCGATGTGTTGTGAATGATGAATCCTCTATGTTGTGGCATCGGAGATTGGGACATTCTCCATTAAGAGAATTAAGAGATTAGTAAACGATGAAGTACTTAGTACTTTAGATTTTACTAATTTTGATACTTGTGTGGACTACATTAAGCGTAAGCAGACCAACAAGTCAAAGAAGGGTGCCAATAAGAGTTTTGATTTATTGAAAATCATACAAGTAGATATTTGTAGTCCAGACATGACACATACTCTCAAAGATACTTCGTCTCTTTCATAGATAACTACTTACGATATTATATCTCTACTTGCTTAACAATAAATACGAAGCACTAGATGCTTTTAAAGTCTTTAAAGCTGAAGTAGAGAAATAATACAGAAAGCAAATTAAGATCATGAGATCGGATAAAAGTGGAGAATACTATGGTAGATAACTAAGCGTGGATAAGCACCTGGTCTATTTGCAAAGTTTACTAAAGAGCATGGGATTGTTGCCCAATACACTATGCCTGGTTCTCCAAACCAAAATGGTGTAGCTAAAAAAAGAAACTAAACATTATTGGACATGGTGCAGAATGTGCTTGATAGCTCCAAATTTCCTGAGTCCTTGTGGATTGAAGTTCTTAAGATGGCAGTGTATATATTGAATCGAGTTCCAATCAAGGTTGTCCCAAAGATGCCTTTTGAGTTGTTATTTAAGGGTCAAAAACCAAGTTTGTGACATCTACGCATTTGGGGATGCCCGTCAAAGGTAAGAGTTTACAATCCATTAGAGAAGAAGCTAGACTCAAGGACCATGAGTTGATATTTTGTTGGTTATGCTAACGGTCTAAGAGATATGGATTTTATTATCCATCTCACAGTATTAGATTTGTGGAATCAAGAAATGCCAAATTTCTTGAGGATGACTTGATTAATGGGAGCAATCAATCTTGGAACACTATTCTTAAGAAAGATTATACTGATCCTTAACCTTCTACTTCTATGATAGAGTGATTGTTGTATATAACATGCCTAAAGTTCAGATGCATGATGAACAACAAAAGTCTTTCGAGTTCCATAGACTGTTGATCAAGAAATAGTGGATCCAGTTAAACAACAGATACATGAACCTATTGAAGATCCTGTTGAACAACATGCTCCTCAAAAAAATGTTGAACCAACATTAAAGAGATCTACTAGAGAAAAGTGATCGGCGATACCTAGTGACTATATTGTATATCTACAAGAGTCTGACTACAATGTTGGAGCCAAAAATGATCTTGAAACGTTTTCACAGGCCATGAGTTCTAAGGAACCTAACTTATGGTATATTGCCATGAAAGACAAAATGGATTCTATGACATCTAATAGAGTCTGAGATCTCATTGAGTAACCTGATGGTATAAGAGCCATTGGATGTAAGTGAGTCTTTAAAACAAAGAAAGACTCATTGGGCAATATTGAGAGACATAAGGCAAGACTCGTTGCCTAAGGATTCACTCAAAAAGAAGGAATCGACTACACGGAGACCTTTTCTCTTGTATCTAAAAAGGATTCTCTTTGTTATGGCATTGGTCACCCATTTAGGTTTGGATTTGCATCAAATGGATGTGAAAACGGCCTTTCTCAACGGTGATTTAGAGGAAAAGGTTTATATGAAACAGCTAGAAGGATTTTCCTCTAGTGATTGCAAGCTTAAAAAATCCATATATGAATTGAAACAAGCCTCTCGTCAGTTGTATTTGAAGTTCCATAACGTTACCTTTTTATGGGGTTTTGAAAAGAATATCATGAATCAATGTATATACCAGAAGATCAGTGGGAGTAGGATTTGTAACTTTGTGCTATATATAGATGACATATTATTTGTAACTATGATAAGGGATTGCTATATAAGGTGAAGCAATTTCTCTCAAAGAACTTTAATATGAAGAATATGGGAGAGGCATTTTATGTCATTAGCATTACGATCTATAGGAATAGATCTAGAGGCATTTTGGGTTTGTCTCAAGAGACCTATAACAACAAGGTTCTAGAGAGGTTTTGGATGAAGAATTGTTCACCAAGTGTGGCACCCATTGTGAGGGGTGACAGGTTCAATTTGAACCAGTGCCCGAAAAATGAGCTCAAATAAGAACAAATGAAAACTATTCCATATGCTTTAACTGTTAGAATCCTAATGTATGCACAGGTCTGCACAAGACCTAAAATTGCATTTGCTGTGAGAATGTTAGGCAGATATTAGAGTAACCCAGGTGTTGACCACTAGAAAGCTACAAAGAAGGTGATGAGGTACCTTCAAGGGACTAAGGATTACATGCTCATGTGTGGACAGACTGACATTCTAGAGGTGATTAGATACTTCGATTCAAGCTTTGCTAGCTATGTTGATTCATGAAAATTAACATCTAGTTATGTTTTCATGTTTGCCGGTGGAGTTGTATCTTGAAGGAGTGCGAAGCAGACTTTGACTGCTACCTCTACTATAGAGGCCGAGTTCATTTCTTGTTTTGAATCTACTTTGCATGGTGTATGGTTGAAGAGTTTTATATCTAGGCTTAGATTGTGGATTCTATTTCTAAGCCATTGAGATTATATTGTAACAATTCAGCTACGATGTTTATGGCTAAAAACAACAAGAGTGGTAGTCGGAGTAAACACATCAACATTAAATACTTAGCTATAAGAAAACATGTTAAAGAAAAGAAAATGGTCATTAATCACGCTGAGTTGATGATTGCAGATCCTTTAACTAAAGGCATGCCACCAAAGAATTTTAACGATCATGTAGTACAAATAAGACTTGGTTTCATGATGTGAATTTCATTATATGTAGATTTATTATTTTAATAAAACTCTTATTCAGTTGTGATGTTTTCTCATATTTAGTTGTACACATATTTAGTTATTTTGAGAAATATCAATTAAGTTGGATTTAGAATAAACATATAGTTTATTCTGTAAGTTACGTTACCATTTATGAGTTAGTATTAAGAGATATAATGCATTGTAATACATAGAAGATAATACTCATTCTAAAAGGACCTATCGCCATGATTCATGTGTTTATTCCTTAAGTTTGAGATTGGTTGATTTTGGTTATCTAGAAAATATATGTAGACCAAATTATTTTAATTTTATTTGTTATTATTTATTTAGTTTTAAATAATAAATATATAAATAAAGTAAATTTGAATGGTCCAATATACACGTACTTTCTAAAGGTGTCAACCAAAGGGTGTTCAAAACTGTTATAACGTTTGAGAAAAAAGGTCTCTTTTCATATATGGTAACATTTACCCTGATGGTAGGTGTTTATAAATATCACGTAAAAATCAATAGGGTCCTTAAGCCTTGCAGTTATTCAGAAATACACTATCTCCTTAAATTGCAAAAGGTCTAAAAGATTCTCTCTTTCAAAAATTTCTTCAAGAATTCTTACAGAGAAACTCTCCATTCATTCTTTTGATTGTCAATAGCTGGAGGTTAGATTTCGCTTCCTTTACGTTTCCGCTTAAATTATACAATTTAGATTCATGCATATATGAAAATCATAATTCTGAATATGAAAATTTCTAATATTGACTTCTATGGTTCAGATTTTATAATGTAGTAATCAAAAGAGGACAGGACAAAAGAAAAGCATAGAGACTTGCCTTGTAAACCACTATGTGCGCCACCAGAAGCCCTCGACTGCCAAACCTAGCAAAAAGAGAGAGATCGCCAAGAAGATCTAAGACCTTATGGCGACAAGGTTCAACATGGAAACGAAGCAAAGGATTCAACCAACCTTTACTAGCACTGCAATAAAAGGAGAAAGTAAGTATTAGCGAAAGATTAAAGACTTTATGCAAGCTCTCTTGCTTAACTCGCATAAAATCAGATTAAAATCTGAGACTAGTCCAACTCAATTTCCTCATTAATATTATTAGCTAAGTAGCTTTCCACGCTTGAGTTCCGATTGATAACCATGGCCTTTGTGATTATTTTATTTTATTTTACTAAAAAGTCATAGACTGAAATATTGCAACTGAACAAGTTCTGTAACCGCTTTCAGCAATATTTTCCGCAGACAAGCTTTGAGTTGAGAACATCAAAACAGTTACCATCTATTATTAATGATCATTCATTGTGTTGCTGACAACTTGTCCAGAAAGTAACTTGCGTAAAACTAGAACTTTGCTCGATAGCTACTTGCTTTTCACAGCGCTAAACTTAGTGTCGCTTTCATTCACCTATGCATAGTGTAGGAAAGAAGATAGTCCGTTTGACATTAAAATCTTAGAATGCGAAAACTATGAAGCATCTGACCTACAAACGATTGCATTTTCTAGTCCACCAACTTTTATGAGTCCCATATCGTGCATTTTCTCCACCTGTAACAAGTTCCCAACCAAAAAAAAAATCATCAGCAGCAGAACAAGATCTTCCTCATTAATAAGACGCGGGTAAGTTTTTCCTTGCACAAATATGAAATAACTTCATGACTTCAGAAATCAAGTTATTGGCATTGTTAAATTTCCTGTGCTTGCAATCCTCTGTCATTGCGACATCATTTCCAGCATTGGGCATACATATTGGTTTCTGTGGATAAATAGTTTAGCAGGTACAGTAGGGTTATTAAAATTTATATGGGTGATGGTACTTTGTTCCAGTTTTTAAACATTCCAATTACACAGAAAAAAGGGTAAAAAAACACTTAAAAATCTTAAGAAGTATTCTTAGATGTCTATAGTATCAAACAATTAGCAAAGACCTAAGTTGATTTCCCAACAAACCAAAACCGTCGGTACTTTTGTAGGGAGATGGAGATAGTAAAGGAGATCACAGAGTTTTTCAAGAATCTGTAGTTCGGACTACAGGGACTCTAATGGGATCCAATTACGAGTCACAGCTCCGAGTCCCTTGAGAGACCATTTGAGCTAGATGAAATAAAAAGGGCCGTCTTCAGTTGTAAGGGAAGCAAAGCCGCTGGGCCGAACGGGTTCTCTTTGGCGTTTTTTGAAAGTTGTTGTGAATTCATCAAGGACGAAATTAAGAAGATTTTGGATGAATTTTGGAGGAATGGAGTGATCAACGGTGTCATGATATGTCTCATTCCCAAAAAAGTCAACTCCTACAGAATATCAGATTTCCGCCCGTGCAAAATTATTTCAAAGGTGCTAGCAGAAACAATTAAAGATGTTTTGGAAGATACTATAGCGGAGGTTCAAGGCGCTTTTGTGGGGGGGGTAGACAGATCTTACACTTGGTCTTGATAGCTAATGAAGTGGTTGAAGAATATAGATCTTGTGGTAAAGGAGTTACGTTCAAAAAACATTTTAAGAAGGCCAATAATATGGTAGAGTGGAAGTTTCCAGACCATGTGCTCGAGCAAAAAGGTTTTGGCAACTGGTGGAGAAGTTGGATTCCAGGGTGCTTGTCATCCGTTTCTTAGTCAGTCATGACAAACGGTAGACCTAGAGGTAAATTTTCAGGATCTAGTGGCTTGCGACAAGGTGATCCGCTCTCCCCGTATTTGTTCATGATTGTCGCTGACGCAGATGATACGCTCTTTTTTGGGACTCCAGATGATGAAAGTCTTTCTAACTTGTTATCTCTCTTCGAAGTGTTTTGTCTAGCTTCTGGATTACAGATTAATCTGGAAAAGAGTGCTAGTTTCGGAATTAATCTGGAACCTGATCGCCTTTGGCTAATTGTTTTGGATGCTCGGTCGGTGACTGGCCAACCAGGCAGAGTCAGAGTAAGTCAATGTTAATTGGTATACCTCACTAAATCAGTCAGCCGACAAGCAGGCAAATTGTAGCTGCCTATTCGATTCCTTACTTTAAGTCCCAGACTTGCTAAGACCGGCGGCACTTACTCTAATAGCATTTTCTTAAGATGTTTAGGAGAATAGTTCAAACCAATAGCTTTAACTGTGAACAATATAAAGTTTTTACATGCTATAGTGTAAGGTTTTCATATGCTATAGTTTTGAAATCTAAACTGATGGTATAAACTACTCTCCCAACAAGTTTGAGCTACCTCTCGACAATAATCCGCTACATATGTCTTTCCGGTTAAAGTGACTAAAAGACCAGTAGGTTGCAAAAAGGCGTTCGTGTCTAAGGGCGGTAGATTGGCGTTGATGCAATCAGTTTTGTCCTCTCTTCCTATATACTTCTTGTCACTTTTCAGAATTCCTAAAAAAGTGGCAGACGACATTGAGAAACTGATGTGAGATTTTTTCTGGAAAGTGGCAGACGACATTGAGCGACTGATGTTAGATTTTTTCTGGAAAGACTGTGACAACGAAACATCTACACACCTGGTAGCATGGGACAAAAGTGTAGAGACCAAAATGTAAAGGAGGCTTGGGAATCGAAAATAGTATGCAAAGGAACGAAGCCTTACTTCGCAAATGGCTTTGGAGGCTTCCTTTAGGGGAGGATCCTTTATGGCGAAAAATCATCAAAAGCAAATACCGGTTTGAGTTTAAACGAATGGTATTCCGGTTCAGCCAGCAGGGTTACTTACCGCTGCCCTTGGAAGAATGTGTTATTTTTCCAGCTCCTATTTTCGACACGTCGAATAGAAGGTTGGTTCAGGGGATACGGTTAGATTATGGGAAGATACATGGCAAGGAGATGTCTCTTTTTCAGAAAGATTTCCGGCGTTATAGAGATTGTCAAGCAGCCATCATGAATCCATAGCCCATTTTCTTTCCGCCAGCAATCAGGATTCGGGGACTGAAGTACTTTGGGATCTCCGTTTTCCAAGGAACTTATCGAATAGAGAGGCTTTGGAAGCTTTGGAGCTTTTATCCACTCTAGAGGGCTGCAACAGAGGGGAAGGCATACAAGACAGACAGATGTGGGGACAGCTGATAACTGTGGATTTTTCTTAGTTAAATCATACTTTTCATTTCTCATCTCTGACCCTAATATTACTGATTTTCATCTTCAAAATTTTGTTTTAAAAACCCGTGTCCCTTCTAAGATTGCAGTGTTTTGTTTCTAAAATTTTGGTTACTTGGCAAATTGAATACTCATGATTCTTTGCAGAAAGGGAATCCCTCTGTGTTTCTCCAGGTTGGTGTGAGATGTGTAAAAGGGCGGAGGAATCGAGAGATCATTTATTTATTCACTGCTCCTTCTCTTACAAAATATGGTGTCTTCTACTCAAGGAGTTAGGAGTTGACTGGGTTTTTGTAAAAAATTGTAATGAGTTAGGCGCTGAGCTATTTGGATATGGTAAAAGTAGCAAGTGGAGTCCCTGGGTCAGGTCGCACCAACAGCGGTCTGGTGGGGGATTTGGTTAGAAAGGAATAGAAGAATTTTTGGACCTTCTAAGTCTATGGCATAAGATCGAAATTAACAACGCCCTATGGATTCACACTGATAAAGAGTTGTCAGAAAAACTGGTCTGCAATTTTGTAGATTACTTGTGATAGTCATTTAATAGTGTTATTCTCTGTTCTCTCTTTGGTATAGACGGATGAAATTGGTGTTTTTTGTAGTCTTTTTCCCCCAATCAATAAATGTTTTCCAGTTTCGTTTCCAAAAAATAAAAAATAAAACGTAAAATGTCATACACATTGTTACTAGATACAGCTCGAGCAGAGACTGGTTACTGTTTAATTTATTAGAGCTACGTGTAATTACATTTTCACTCCGTAACTTCCAAGCTATCATAAGTTATCAAGATCACAAAGATGCAAGGCTACCAGCCTTTTCTTCTCAAAAAGAAACTAAAAGGTTTTCAATCTACGACTTAAAAATGACTGGGGTTATAATAAAGATAAACAGGATTCATAAAGCTTAAGTTTAAAGGCCATCTTTTACTATAATAATCAGCTCTAAACATCACGAGATTTTCTCCATTTTTATCTTATTAGTCATCCATTTAGCTGCGGCCTAAAAGAGTCTCAGATATAAAAAACAAAGAGAGAAAAAACAAGAAGAAGACTATTGATGAGATTTTGAAATTGAACTCTTCATAAACGCAAAAAATTCTTGATGGAGCTATTTGCTTAGCATAATGAGAGGCATCGAAGTGAGTTGAAGAAAATCACCGGCCGCCAATAGCAGCAACCTGTCATAAGAAGCGTTATTTCACATAGCTTCACTTCCAATAAAAAAATGATGTTATGAACCTCAATAAAATTGTGTTAGCAAGTTTAAAGCTTGATAGTTATGAGAAATAAGCAAAAATGTAGGCAGCAAGCATTTATTCAGCAAAGTTCTAATACCAGCAGCAGAAGACAAAAAATCTAATCCCAACTACTTGAGGTGGTGTTGCAGAAATTTTTCCAATCAGCGTCTACAATTTATAGATGTGCCAACTATATCTCTGGAGAAAACTTAAATAAAGAAAGAAAAAAGAAAAGAAAAGAAATGGCCAGTGTATTTTTGCTCCCAATGTACTGATAAATAGTTTGTTGCTATCCATCTCTTTATCAATTTGAAACTAATTACTGGTGCCACTATGGGCTATGTGGTTATCATTCTAAACGCAAGTTCCAGCTACAAAATAGATGTTTCACAACGAAAAGTACGCTACTATTAGGCAAGTTATTAGGCAAGTTATCTGCATCCATTTACCGAACGACGAAAGTCGCAATTCCGCTCAACTATTCAAAGCTTTAGGAAACAAGATTCCAGCATGTCATTTTCAAAAAAAAAAAAAAAAAAGGATTATTCCAGCATGTCAAACAAACAACATTCAGATATGTCTATCTTGATTGCTTTGTATCAGCTGATATGAAATCGGTCAGGTCAAGAAAATTCAAAAATCTGATTATCGATTTCATCCACTTCAAATACCACAATAAAGATGAAATCCTCACTACCACATGTTCTAAAGATCCTTACTTGCAACATCCCTGGTTAATCAAAAGGAGACTAGTCCATAAATATCGTATTCTTTAAAGCTTATAATGAAATTTTGGATCTGTACCATCATATTTCAGTTCAACAATGCATCCTGGTATCTTGAATAATTTAAATATATATGCAAATCCGCCTGATAAGTAAGATTGATGATAAACACGAAAAAAATCTATATATATTCCAATATTATGTTGACAAGGTCAAATGCATCCTAAAGCCCGTGACAAAGTCAATCCTATCATTACATTTCTTGCCTCTAGTATTCCAATGGAGTACAATATTAATGAGAGTGTACCTGTGGAAAACTAATCCCATAGCTGATGAGAACATTAGGGGACGGAAATGCAGCCACAAAGGAACCATTCTTCCAAATGTGCACAGATTCATTAATATGTGCTGCCATCTTTTCACAAATCTTGCCACACTCATCCGTTGCCACCTTCAAACCAACTTGCTCTATTGCCTCCACCCATTCGCTTGCTGATCCATCAAAAATTGGAACCTGCACAAGACCCATCAAACGTTTAACACTAAAAGGTTCTTTTGCAATCATACAGAGATAAACAACAAGCTACCACAGAATTGTGGTGTCCTAAATGTTTCTCGTCAACTCATTGAACAATCAAGTGATTCATTCCCCAAATACACACGCTACAAAAAGAAGGGAGAAAAATAAAACAATATAACAGGGAGAAATATAAAACAAAACAACTAGCTAAGTTTCAGCCCTTAGCTTAACATACAAGGTTATTGGTAACTCCTCTTTCAAAGCTTATTATGCAGATCAAGCATTTTATGCAGTTGACTTAGAAATGCTTAAGAAGATGCGCTGCAAAGCAGAATAATCGTAATATATAAGTAAAGAGTGAAGGCCTGCTCGAGATGACACTTAAAAAGATCTTCCGCCATCATTTTCATTTTAAGACAATTAAAAAGCAAAAGGAAAGCCCAAATATTTTATCAATTTGATGTTAGTCCAATTTTATGCTCTGTATCTGAATAGGGAAAGATTTCAGAGAATATGTCAAGCAATCTGAGGCCATAATTCCAATTCAAAATGCAAAAATTTTCAAGATACAAGCCTCAACATCGAGATCTTCAGGGCCCGAATTCTCTATCAGGATCCGACAATTGTCAACTCCCATGCCTTCCAATGCCGAAAGCAGGTGCTCGACTGTCCGGATTCTGAGTCCCTCTTTGCAGAGCGTGGTGCCGACAGGCGATTCATTGGCGTAATCGATCGAAGTGGGAATCAGGTTTGATCGGAAATCGAAGTACCTCCCCACTCCGGTGAGCTCCGGCCATAATTTCACCGTTGAAACCTCGC
>CAMOHE010050852.1:3160-13481 GCA_946598075.1 Artocarpus hirsutus | reverse complement strand
GAGAAGGTAAGACAGAACTTGTCCTTAAGCCGATTATGGATAATCCTATAGGGATACGATACACTATGATATGTCATGGAGACTTAGCTATACGGGCTTCATAATTCTATAGAGTTTGAGAGTACAGCTCTAAGCTTTTAGTGGAGTAGTGTTGGAGTTGAAAATTATGAAATGTATATCTGGGATATTGGGTTTCATAATTATCGAGAGCTTGAACTATATAGGTCCATTTGGTCCCTTTTGCTAGCTCACAAAATCCTGCAACGATACGGCGTGCTTTTCCAAAATTTGGTGACTTATGTCAGATTTATTAAATTGGTTGAAATTTGGAAGAATCAAATAATTCATGTCTGTTTATCGGTTAATTTGATTTCAAATAAATTAAATCAAGATAAACTTGTAGAATTATTAGGAATCTATTTATTATCCTAGAGATTATCTAGATAAAGTTGTTTTAATTAGATAACTTCTCTATTGGGTTATTTGAATTAAAACTAAGGCTTTATCCTATAGAATCTCGGGTGAAAAATAAAAGATTCGCATGATTTTTATTTCGGTAGTTTGGCATGCCGATCTTAAAGTTCGGCGATGGGGCAAGTTTGACCTGCCTATGGGGCAAGTTTGACCTGCCTATGCGCGAATTAAAAATCATGCGTTTTCACACGTTTTTACGCGTATCTTATCCAATATTCACCTGAATTTGATTCCGTTTCAAATTTTTGAGACCTTATATGATAAGGAATGACCCTAGACCCAACCTCTATAAATAGGGAGTGATTCTAATAAGTTATTCAAATCAATAGAGAGATTAAGAGTGATACTCTACTGGTGAGAATCTAAAACTCCCTGAGAGCTCTTGTTCACAAATCACGAACACTAGCTTTGGGTTCTCTCAATTGGTTGGAAGGAGAATCACCTTGAGGAAGAGCTGTACGTGTGAGCCCACACTCACTCCGAACTTGGATAGAGAATAGCAAAGAAGACCAGTTGGTTGAGGATCTTCTAGAACGTTACTTCTCTACATAGATTTCGGGAGCTTTTCGACGAATACAAGGTCAGTAAGATCAGGTTAATTTATACATATAGCATGTCAAACTTGTGTTTTGTAAAATACTCTAATTTAAAATTTTTAAAATTTTGTTGCATATTATTTTTCTAACAGAAAATTCTTCAGAAATCTACAAAAGAAAAGTTTGGAGGAAACCCTAGCAGAGTTTATAGAAATCACGAAAAGAATCTTAGAAAATTTATCAAAAAAATTGAGAAAATTGAGAAAAGACCAAGAGGAAATAAAACTACTTAGTGCCAATTAGTGGCAAAGGTTAAACAAAATGAAACCATTCTTGTAAAACATACCTTAGCACAAAATTGTCACTTAGAAAAACCTATTGAACTAAATAAGCAGCCTCTTATGTTGTGTGAAGAAGATTCTTTAGGTGAACAAAAAAAGGCTGACCTAACCATAAAAGAGGAGCTTTTGGAACCCACATATTTTGAGGAACATACGTTTGGAGAGGAATGTGAGTAAGAGAAAGAGGACTTGGCTATAAAAAACGAACAATCATCACCTTTAGTTTTAGGTTCTCATCCTCAATTGCCACAAGAGTTTACCAAGAACCATTCTTATTAAGTTCTTATGGGGCCACCTCCTCTTCCACTACTTCAAGCATCGTTTTTATGGACTTACCAAGAACGTAAAATGAGCCCAAGTTTCATAAGTTTAAACGTTTTACATGTTGCTAATCTTGAGGGCATGTTCACACAAGACCCATATGTGGTGTCTTTTGAGACTTACTATGGAAAGAAGCCGCTATTTGATGACTGTCTACCAGGAGCAGAGTTGAAAGAAATATTTGCTAGATTTAGAGCATCAAAAGATAGGACAACTCTTTCAAAGTAATATCATTACTTTTTCTCTTTTGTAATTTTTTTTTTTTTTTTGTGTTGTTTTGTGCCATTTTAAATTTCTTTGAAAAAATTTAAAAAATTTTGAAAGTTATTTTGAAAATTTAAAATGAAGGCTAAAAATTAATTTTTTTTAGAATGGCTAAGTTATGGAGCTAAACTGTTTTTAATGTTCTCTCAAGACGCGTTCTAATAGGTTTAATTTTATAAATACAATTTGTTTGGATTTTCAAATAAATTTACAATAAAAGAATGTGTGCTTTCGTTTCGCATTTTAAATTTTGTTTAAAAAAAGAAAAAATCTTTGAAATTAAATCACTTGATAATTCATTGAAAATTACTATGATTAAAGAGGATATGGTCATTATGATTAGTAAGTATTTTGTACTTGCAGCCTCTTGAAATGCATTTTGAAGGATTTGAAAAGTGATTTTAATTTTCAAACAAAAAAATAAGGTCTTTGGAATTTGACTTTAAAAGACAGTTTGTAATATATTGTTTTGTGTTTAGTTTGATTTGTTAAGTTTGTTATAAATTTTTGTAGCTGTATTGATTCTAGTAATATCTTTGCTGCTCTCACTATTTTTATACATTAGGTACAATGTATAATTTAGGTTGGGGGAAAGGATTGTGCGTCATTGCTGTGTAAAATTGTGCGAATTTTTTTTATCTTTGCTCACTTTTTCATTTTTGACTCTAGATTTTGTGTGTTTTGTAAAAATTTTTTTTTTTTTACGTCATAAAATCAAAAAATATTTTGTAATTATTGGTTTCTTAGTAATTAATGTGTTATTATTTTGTTGTGATTTCTAAATTTCATACTAATGTAATGTCATTTTTCTATTCTTTGTATTATCTAACTTTATGGACTCTTCAAACCTCGGTTTTCTTTAACATTTTATATGTTTATTTTTCAAAGTGTTTGTAAGCCATTCTTTTCTCTCACACACACACACACACACACACACACACACACACACACTTTATTGTTTAATTGTGGTAGTAAATCAAAGCGATGAATATTTAAGTTTTGTTATTTTGTGAAGATGAACAATTAGGGCCGGTAACATTTTTAAAATTAACTAATTAATGAATAAATTAAATAATAATAAAAATAAAAAAAAAAAGAAAAAGAAATTGTAAATAAATAAAGTGTATAATTATGTACATTAATGAACAAGATTGGATAAGTTTAGTTTCGTAGCCTCTTTAACTCGAGTAGGTAAGTTTTAAGGGGTGCTCAACACCTAGTAATTTACACTGGCTGTTCTAGGAGTTACTGAGCCAAATCTCATTAAATGGGTTATGGAGAAAACTTAAGAGAGCCAAACATTACACTATCCATAGTTGCAGAGTTTGTTTAATTTTTGTATGTATTTATGTTTAATGTTTTTGTTCTTAATTGTTTTGATAAATAAATTGAAAGCATTGCTGCTTGTAGGAATGATTTGAATCAAAATATCATAACAATTTTATTCTTAATTTTTTATGAAACTTCATAATTATGTATTAACCCTTTTTGTACTCAGTTTGGTTTATCTACATTTTATTAAATAGAGTATAAATTGTTCAAATAAAATTATTGTTTTGTTAGTCTATTAGTTATGTGAGTCAAATTATAGTCAAAGGGTTTGCATTATGTGAATATTCAATAAATCATTTCAAAATTTTATCACTTCAATTTTTAAAGACTAGCAATAAGGTAGTTTGGGGTATAATGAAACTATAAAAATGCACATTTTTTTAGGATAAATATCATTATTTTATATTAACATTTCTAATTAAATACTCTAATTAATAGCATTTTTGTGTTAATAAGTATTTTTGTGTCTTAGTATGCAAATATGTTTTAAAAATGTATTTTTAATGTATTTTCATGTTTGATAATATGTTTCGTAATAATCAGAGTCGTTTTTGTGAGTTAAATATGTGTTTGGTTCGTAAATAATTAAAATAGTAAAAATAATATATGGAAAATTTATTTTGAGTCTTACATTATTTGTAAATAATTTTTTAGTTTTTAAATATCTTTTATTATATTTTTAGTAATTTCTAAAAATATTTTTGAGTTTTAGACAATATATCTATTAAGGTTTATTAAAGTTTCTAAAGGTGTATTTCGTGTGTTTTATTATAAAATAAATAATTTTAAAATTGTTTTAAATATTTTATTTGTAAAATAATTAATTTTATTGCTTTTGTTAATTTTACATTTAACATCCTGAGGAAAATGGAGCAAAACGGTGTAAAAAGGGGAAGAAATGAGCCCCAAATGCATAAGAAATAAAAAAAATTAAATTTTTAAAAAATAACACGTGGCAGGATGAGAACCATCAAATCATGCCATTGAATCAATCTAAACTGTCTGCATTTTGCCAACTATCCGCCACTGCCTCATGTCAGTCTTCGAATTGAGTGCGGCCTGATCTACGTGCATCTGTCCTCTATAGTCAAACGACTTACCAAGACTAATCTAATGGCTAGCCTTCTACTAACGTGGCCCCAATATTCTTCGCGCAATCCTAGCCTTGCGCTTCAATCCAAGTTAGCAATCCAAAGACTATAAATAGTTCGTCCCCGTATTGGCACTGCACCATATTAACTACAAAAACAAGCACAGTGAAGAACGCGTATTACGTGGAGAAAGGAAGAAAAAATTTGTTTCTTTCGATTGCATCCTATGTGGATGCAACCAAAGGGCGTATAAAGAATAAATAATAATAATAATAATAATAATAATAATAATAATAATAAAATATTTGCTTACTAAAAATCTTTTACTATATATAGCCCTCTTGTCATACCATTCTCACAGCCATTCTTGGCCATTTTTCTTCTCTTGTCTTTTCCTTTCAAAGACTTAACCGAACCTTTTTTAGAGAGGAGATGCTGTTAAGGTGCTCGCCAATCCTATTTTTAATATTAAAATAATACTTAAATTAGTATAAAAAGTTTGATAAGGTAAAGAGATGATATTGTATACATAATATTATGGGATGGATTTTAACTCGATATCTAGTTTGTAATGTTTATATTTTATAGAATAAATTATATTTTTTGTGTCTTTAGTAATTATTATTAATGTTGTTATGCTACCTAATTCTTGCATAAATACAGTCATACTTTTTTTATGTAATTTATTTTTGTTGCATAATTAATATTAATAATAGTAAAATCATGTTTTTTTATTAAGTTGAATTTTTGCTACATTATAGACATGAACTGGCATAGTAAATGCTTGGTAATACTTGATTTATTATCGACAGAAAATGACATAGTATATTCTTAAACTATTTAATAAGGCGAGGTTCTGCTAGAATTAACGTAATAATTTATTCTATTTAAATATATTAATTTTAATAGTTGTTATCTTCTCTATCTTAAAATTATATTACTTATAATTGTAGTGACAACGGTTATAATTTTCATAGTTAGTGTTCCAAATCATTAAAGAAAGATGATTATTTTGCTATTTTTTATAGGAAAACCCTTACTGTATTATAGCTTGTTATATTGTTGCTTTAAGTTGATTTATAGAAATAGTAATTATGCTTACAATTAATAAGAGAAGATATAATAAATCAAATTATTTAAATATTAGAGTTAAAATTTCATATTAGTTATAAAATACACAAGGGATTCTCAAAACTTTATCATTTTATATTATATTTTAAAATCTTATTTTTAAATTCTCAAAAATAATTTTTTTTTTTAGTTTTGTTTTGAAAAATCATTTTTCACTTTAAACAGAACATTTTCAATCTTTCAAATACCCACATCTCTGTGGATATGACAACATTTCTATACTACAAACGTCTATGTTTAAAGAATCATTTTAGACGATACAACAAGTCCTTAAACAATACATGTTATCTTACTTTGATCCTTGATGTTTTCCTTTTGACGTCAAACAAATTTGGGATTTTTTTTATATACGTAGTTTTTGTCCCTTTGGTATAAAAGTGTCTATTTTAGGACAAAATAGAATGAGAAAACATATACAACTTGTCAGGGAATTAAAAGAAATAAAATAATTTAAAAGTAAGCATATATAAAAAAAAAACTGTATTAAAAGGGAAAAAGAAAAGTAAATTTGGAAAAACTGTACATAACCTAGTTTTTTCTATTTTATTTTATTTTTTTCCTTTGTTTGTCTTTCTACTATTTGTGTCTCTTTGAAACTTTATATTTTGGAAATTTGGAGCAAGTAAGATGCCAAGGGTGTTTAAATAAAAGAGTTAAATTCATCAAAGGTACTTGAACTTTTTTCTCTTCTTAAAATTAGTCCTTACATTCAAAAGTGCTTTAACTTAACTCTTGAACTTTTTTCTTGTAAATTTAATCCTTCAGTTACATTCTGTTAAACTTTAGATGGAAAATGTTGGATAATATTGTAATATCACCTTAAAAGATTGGCACTCTTGTAATTTTCTCAAAAAGAACTAAAATGTCAATTCTTATTTGGTTAGCTCCAAAATATCAGCTTAAGCCTTATGCATTTGAACCCTAGATACTTGAGCATCCCCTACAAGCAAAAAAAAAAAAGAATCTAATGAACATGAGGAAGAAAATTTCTGACTTGTTGGAATCTAAAGCATGTGGGTAATTTTATTTTTTTCGTTTAAATTTATGCATTGTTTAAGCTTTAGGATTTTTTTCCTCTCTATTTGATTCGGCTTTAAGGGTTTCTTAGTTGCTTTTGGGCAAAAAAAAAAAAAAAAGTTTTTTATTTGCCAATAAATCTAAGCAAGTAAATAATAATTCTCTCTATGAAACGTAAATAAAAGTTGTTATATCTTTTTTCTTTTCCTTTTTTGCATATGAATTTAAATTAAGAGTGTATTTTTAATGCAGGATCTACAACTTAAAACTAGGACTACAAACTTTTTTCCCTATCTGCTGCTAGAAAGAAACTGCCTACAAGGAAGAAATAATCACTCTTTTATTGAATGGAGTTTTGTGTTTTTTTATAAACCTTATCATGGACAAGTTCTATAAGCTTTTTGTTCTTGAAAAAAAAAAATAATTATGGACAGTTTTTGTTAGTCATTTTGTTTTGGAGGAAAACTTGATTATGGAAAAGTTAACTTAATGTTGTCCAATAGTGAAGCGTTTAAATGTATAAACTTTTTATGAAGTGAACTTGACTATGAATATCCCTTCGTAGAGATGTCAAAACAGGCCTAGCCTAGTAGGCTGGCACGAGCACAATACGATATGACACGATTATTAAATAGGCCTAACTCATCCCACTTCTTAAATTGGATGGGCTTGGTGCAACTTTTAGGCATGAAATATGTTAAGGGCATGACATGAGCAGGAGCACGAGCATGTTAAAAGCATGATTGGAGTCCAATTATAAGCACGATTAAAATATGCAATTTAAAACTAATTTTACTGATATATTTTATTTTTTTATGAACATGTTTTTATAAAGAAGTTCTAAATTTATAATAGATTTGATTAAAAAAGAAAAAACGATCAAATATATTCTTTTTATCAATTGCAAATTTATACTTACCCTTTTTTATTTATATAAAAGACCAAATAATGACAACCACATTGTACAAGATTCTACACTATTGTTGTCCTTAGAAAAAGATTTTTTTTGGTTAATAATACATTTTCTTTTGTTACAATTTAGTGTTTTTATTTTATTTTTTATTTTTTTGGTAAATTTAACATTAAATAAGAAAAAGATATATTAAGAGCTAAAAATATAACTACAAGTACAAACATGACCTAAGTGCTTTATGTGCATGACTCATTAATAAATGAGCTATAGGCTGGGCTTGACGCTATAAAAATTAACTAGGTCGAATCTAGCACGACATGATAAATAAATAGACAAGTCTAAGCACAGCACGCTTGGGCCTAAATTAAATAGACTAGGCCAAGCCGGGCCAACTCATTTGACATCTCTATCTCTTTGTATAAGAAATGGTGGCAAAGAGCATTTATTCATCTTAGTTATTAATATGCTAAACTATTTTTTATTTAAAATTAACAGAATGTACTGAGAGACTAATAGCCAATTTGGCAAGTCGGTTCGAACCATAATCCACACCATTTTGTTGGTTATGAATAGTATCAAGCTCTCATATGCTACAGTAATAGTAAAAAAATCGTTACAGTGTAAAACTCTCACATGGTACAGTAAAAATAATTCTAACAACTCTGCCTAACACCCTATAAATTTAAGACAAGAAAAAAGTTTAAGGGTTAAATTAAAACACTTTTAAATACAAAAACTAATTTTAGAAAGAAAACAAACTTCAAGACTTTCGATAAATTTAACTCTAAATCTAAACATCATGGGCCAAATGGGCGGGATTAATTTGTATAAATAACCCAATAATTGTTCTCCAAAGGACTTTGACTACCAGAAACAAAAATCATGGACGAAGATAATCTAATCATAACTTCTAATCAACCGGGCAAAGTGAATGAGCACTTTTCCTTTTGTTGCAATATTTCAATATATGTTTACAACAAGAGAAAAAAGAAACAGAAAGAGAAAAAAAATCAGAAGGTATAATGTCGCAAATATTTGTCAGTAGCTAATCTCAAAAACGAGCCTTCTGTTTAATCAAGGTAAAGTATCAAATTCTAATTGGACAACTTCCAAGTCATGGTATATGTTTCTTTGTCTCCCAGTTGATTGATTTTCTTGTTCCATGGTGATCTCTGTCGTATCGATGGCGTGTTGGTTTCCTTTTGAGCGACACTTTAACAAATGGGGTCTAAGCTTTTTTACATCTGATAACTGGACTGGTTTCAGAAAGAATTCTTCCGCCCCATCTTCTAAGCATCTGATGAAAATTGATACAAAGAACCCATGTAAGTCTTCAAATCACAAAAGCGAAAAGAATTTAGTCGCCCAATGGATAAATAAAAAAAAAAAAAAAAAGCGTTACAAAACGTTTTTTTAATTAAAAAAGGAAAAAAAAAAGAAGAAAGAGACAACGTTTTTTTTTTTTTTTTTTTTCTGTTAAAAAATTAAAAAACGAAAAAGTAATCAAACAAGGCAGTAATTCTTTACTAATCTTTACCTGTTAATTCTTGATGGTTCATTCTCTGATGACATGATGATAACTGGTATGTCCTTCAAAGATTTAGATTCCTGCAGATCAGAAAATAAAATCTAATTAATTTATGTTTGTTTTGATAAAATTTTGCTAATATTATGTTAGAAAAAGGAGAAAACTAAACAAAGAAAAAAATCCTATTTTATTTTACCTTAATCTTTCTAAGGAGATCATGGCCGGTCATTCCAGGCATACAGTAATCTGTGATAATCAAATTTACTTCCAAGACCTGGTGATGATTACTTGGGGAAACAGAGGGAATATTTGCATCATTCTGTTCATCTTCTTCTTCATGCAGACCCAAAAACTCTAGAGCCTTGCTTCCAGAATCTACTGCAGTAACTGTTTAAAAAAATAAAAAATACAAAAGATTTAGACCTCAAAGTCTATAAACTATGATGCTTAGTCCAGTTGACAGGAATATGGTGGGTTAAAAGGAGATCCCAGTTCAAATCTTGGAAACAGGTATCATTGTGTATATATGTATAAAAAAAAAATCCATAAGTTCAAGTTTAAAAAGATGGAAAAAAACAAAAAAGAAGTGTGTCAATTACCATGATATGAAGAAGTCTTCAGAAGGGTCTCAATCAACTTTCTGTCAATTATGCTGTCATCAACAGCCAAGACATGAAACTGACCAGCTTCTGCAGCCACACCCATCACAAAGATGAACAAGAAGAAGAAGAAAGGGCGGAGGGAGAATAATAAGAAAACGGCAAAGAAATGAAGAATACAGTGAAACCCAACAAAGGGGTTTGTGAGTTTTTAAATGGTAAGCCGTCAGAATCAAAAGAGATACGAAATCCTCTCTGGAAATTTGACAGTTCGGAAAGGAGATCCGCCAGATTTCATCTAAGAGAATCTCAAGGACCTTCTCGGTTGATTTTTGAATTGGCGACCAAGCAAAGGTGTTGTTTTCTTTCCAAATAATATATTAATATTCGTCTGGTTTTCTTTCGTTATTATTACTTTATTCATTAGTCTGACTCTTTCGGTTTCAATTAAGGCAACTATTTTTGGTCTGTCTTTTGGTTAATGTTAAAGGGCACAATTAGAGGATTTCCATGCCGCTGCATGACCAGCTTATAATAATCTCCTTTAATCTGCATAGATGACCAATTAATTAACAATTGAAATTGCTTTGAGGTCTCCCAAAATATAGAATATTATACATATGTTCAACCCAAAAAAAAAAAAAAGAATACGAATCTTTTTTTCTTAGCTTTTAAAAAGAAATATATTACTCCTATCATTTTCTCAGTCAAACACTAGTTTATGTTTATAAGTTTGAGATAAACAATGATCTTGAGATTATTATGTGGTGGTCT
>CAMOHE010050851.1:3373-20432 GCA_946598075.1 Artocarpus hirsutus | reverse complement strand
CCCCCCCCCCCCCCCCCCCCCCCCCCCCCCCCCCCCCCCCCCCCCCCCCCCCCCCCCCCCCCCCCCCCCCCCCCCCCCCCCCCCCCCCCCCCCCCCCCCCCCCCCCCCCCCCCCCCCCCCCCCCCCCCCCCCCCCCCCCCCCCCCCCCCCCCTGCAGGACCTCCAGTAGGCTCCTACTGGCACCTGAAGCACCCCCCCCCCCCCCGGGCCTGATACCTAAGCCTCCCTGTTGACCCCCCCAACTTTTTCGGGCCCCACGCCGTCGGCCCCCTTCCCTATCGTTCATCCTCGTGCTTCACCTATAGAGAAAGAGAAAGATAGAAAGAAAGAGAATGAGAGAGAGGATAGTTTTTTTTTCCTTTTTTTTATATATATGTTTTCACACTATCAACTTGATTTTCAGATTTTTAAAGTTCTATAATTTTTTATTGTTTATTTTTTCTATATATTTTTTATAACTTTCTAATAATTTTTTAATCCTTTTTGAAAAAATAGAGCACAAGGGAGTGAGAATTTTTTTTGGTTTTGTTCGAATTAGTTAGAATTTTTATCATTGAATAATTATTTTGTTGGAATTCGTTAGTTTTGGTTTTGTTGTCAATAATATGTTTTAAATTTATTGAGTTTGAAGTGTGCTTTTAATTTTGTTGAGATTAAAGTGTGCCTAGAGAAAAAGAGAAAAGATAAAATAAAAAACATTTTATTATCTATTAGAGTGAAATTTATATCTACAAGTGCGTTTAAATTATTCATACTCATTTTTAATGTCAGGGAATGTCAAAAATGTCATTTCTAGCTAAATAAATAGCTTAAAACATTTTTTGATAAATGGAGGGGCAATTTTTGCATTTTAAACAAAATTAACAGTCAACC
The DNA here is from genome assembly GCA_946598075.1 of Artocarpus hirsutus. Lineage (NCBI taxonomy): Eukaryota > Viridiplantae > Streptophyta > Magnoliopsida > Rosales > Moraceae > Artocarpus > Artocarpus hirsutus. The sequence continues at coordinate 19,559 of CAMOHE010050851.1, read as the reverse complement.
CTCATGGTCAACTAATTGAGGTCTTTGTGTAATTTTCTAAATAAATTAGAGAGTGTCAATGTGTTTAAAGGGTATCACTGTAATTTGAGTAAAACATAAAGGCTGTCAATATAATTTACCTAATTAGATCATTGTACGCCGACTCGCTGCAGCAAGCGGCTTCTTCTTGAGATCCATGCATGCTTTGGGTACGTTAATTTAAGCGAGAATGGTGATACCAAATTCAGAGTTATAGGGACAAAAATAACGGAATTTTGTTTTTATCGTTTAATTTGCCTTCCTACGAGGCGGAAGAAGGGTATTGACGACCTCAAAATATAATGAGCACACCTTAACAAAGTGATTTTCAGTTCAGAAAGAAGTTTGGGAATGAGTTTTTTTTTTTTTTTTTTCCCTTGAAAAAGTCAAGGACCTCCATAGAAGCCAGCCTATTAAACAAGACATTAAGGAAACTAGAGAGAAGGGCTCCTTCCACCATTTCAGCCATTATGACTCTACTTGAAATGGAACTTCAAAGAACACTTTTTTTTTTTCCCAGAAGAATTTCAAAGATAGTTAAAGGAACCTCTCCACAGTAAATGACCTTCTGTGGTAAAAAAGATAAAAGAGGGTCTAATTTGCCTTTTAAAATGAGTATTTTTTATTTTTGTTAACACCTGTTACTAATAAAATAATAAGATCTGATTTTAAAAATACACGATGCAGTCACTTTTTTTTTTTTTTTGTCATTTCTAAAAGGTGGAATACTAGTGTAGCAAAAGAAAATGAGAATTAAAAAACTAACAAGTCTACGTCTATATTTTCCAACCTCAGAAGATAATTATACTAGAAATTCATGCAAAATATTATGAGCATACCTTTCATGTGCAGTCGCCTTTTTTTTGGACACTTCTAATAGGTGGAATACTAGTGCAGCAAAAGAAAATTAGAATTAAAAAACTAACAAGTCTACGTCTATATTTTCCAACCTCAGAAGATAATTATACTAGAAATTCATGGACCCATTTAGAGGTGTCAAATAGACCTAGCCATCTGTGGCCCAACCCACAATAGTGTAAGGCACGGTCCAGCCCAGGCCTGCATTGCTGCGGGCTGGGTTGGCACGGCACACCTGATGGGCCAAGGCCGGGCTTGACCCCCTAGGCCCGTAGGGCTAGCAGGGCCCTAGCATGCAAAGGGCTTAGGCCGGCCCAAGCACGCGACAGGCCCGGCCCGACCCAGGCACACTAAAGGCCCTTCAAGCTCGGCCTTTTAGGTGTTCAAGAAAATGCCCCTATTTTAAGCACATTAAGGTATTAACCTCAAACCTTTAAAAGAAATAAGAGTTTATTAACTACTCAACTAGATAGTTATTTGTGTGATTTTTGATATCCAATTATATTGATCATGTCTATAAACATATCACAAATTGAAATATAAACTTGCTTAAATGAATCAAACATTGGAAAAAATAAAAATTTATATTCTTTAATACTCTATATAATATTTAGAAATACTTTTCTTTACACTTAGTAATCACACGATTTTATACATCAATTTTTTTAAAAAAATTATTTTAAAAATAAACAAAAAATTAGAAATTAGAAATTAAAAATTAAAATTATAGAGCCAACCTTGTAGGGTCTAGGCCTGAGCTCAACACGTCTTTTTAAGAATCAGAGTTAGGCATGAGGTTTTTCCTTCAAGCATAGCCCTCAACTTTAAAGGGCCGAGCCCGCCGCAGCACAAGCCCATCATGCAACCTAAGGGCAAAAAGGCCGGGCCGCCAATGCACGTCCCTTTTGAAACCTCTAGAACAATGATTTTTAGACCCTTCAAGGAAGAGAATTGTACAATACCTCATGACAACGGTGTTGGGGTACAATTCGGACAGGCCCAAATTGACCGTGGGCCCTGGCGGCCCAACAATGTTGATCGAGCTACTCGAACGGGTCAGACGATCGAATCGATTATTCGATTTGAGTGTTAATGACTTCCCAAACCGACTATCGATTCATTTAGAGTACCGGTCGTCTAGATCGTTTGACGAACCGATCGACTGGATCATTCGTATCGGTTCAACGGATAGCACGTTCCAACGTTTAACGCACATTGAGTACAGGACCGGAATATGAGGAAGTAGTGAATTCTGCAGCAAATCATCTACCGACACGTATCCTAGTATCACAGTTACCTGCGAAGCACTACTCCACTCCATCTGACGGTTAAAGACCATGTTTCAACTCCATAGTATATATATGGCGGAGAGGTGGCTTCGAAAGACATATAGACAGAAAGACATATAGAGAGAGAGACAGAAAAAGACACTCTTACCTGTTTATTTTCGTCCTGTTATCTTTGTAATACTACAATTTGTACGCAGAATACCAGATAGTGAACTACAGTGGACGTAGCTCTTCATTAACAGAGTGAACCACTATAAATTTGGCATGTTCTTTATTTTCGCTTTATTTTCCTTCATTTAATTCTAATTACATTTGCATATCCGAGTGGACAGGTCCATCTAACGGTGATTTGAAGGCCCAAAAATTCCCAACTGTTTGATTCAAAAGTATCTGCAGGAAAATCTGTCCACAAACGGCAAAAAGTCCACTTTGTCAGTTAGTTTCACCTGATTTTTGTGCACCAATCCTATTCCAAAACTGGTATAAATAATAGCGTCTTATTCGGTTCTTGTTACTACTAACTCGAGCAATATATATTGATACACACTCATATAAAACTAGTCCAAAATTCTATAATTCTAATTAATATCTGTGATACTTATGGAATTGCAATTGCCTGCAATTTCTGATCAAGTCAAAGCAATTAAGGAAACAATGTTCGCTGCGAACATCGATCCTTACTCGCTTGTTGCTCCTTCTGCTTATGACACCGCATGGCTAGCCATGATACCAGATCATGATCATGATTTACTCAAACCTTTGAAACCCATGTTCGGAGATTGCTTGGAATGGGTACTTAATAACCAAAATGAACAAGGATTTTGGGGAGAGTGTGATGGCCATGGCAACCCTACCATTGAGTGCCTTATTGCCACTCTTGCCTGCATCATTGCACTCAGAAGGTGGAAGGTTGGCACCCGACAGATAAACAAAGGTACATGTAATGACTTGCTGAATTATTTCCTTATGTTCAAGTTTTCTTTTCTTTTTTTTTCTTTTCTTTTTTGCTTTTTTTTTTCCCTGCTGATAACAAGAAAGGAAACATGTGGTTCCTTATTTTAGTCCATTGTTTATAGTTATTATTATTATTCCTTTAGACGGTGCGGGGTCTATGCCACCCCAAAACTATTAGCATTCTAACTTTAGATCACACGCTCACGCGTACGCTCACATGGTATTTGGTCCATGTTAATTTTTAAGTGTTTTTAATTTAATTACTCAAGTTTTGCTTAAAGGATTTTGCAATCCGATGCAGGATTGGCATATTTTCGTTCTTCAGCCGCTGAGAAACTCCTGCAAGAAGTCAAAAATCATTGTCCTCGTTGGTTTGCAATCGTTTTCTCCGGAATGGTTGAGCTGGCCCAAGAAGTTGGCTATCCGATCAATGTCCAGTTTGAAGTAACCATGCAAGATGTATTCTACCGCAGGCAACGGATTCTTGAAACGTACGTAACTGGCTTTTTTTTCCTGATTTTAGTTCATGTTTCATATATGATTAGTAAAAGGGTGTTTTGCTAATTATAAATTCTTACGTGGTTTAATCCTTAGAGAGCAACTTGTTGACAAGAGCCCGCGTTATCCAACGCCGTTACTATCATATCTTGAAGCGCTGCCTCCATCATATGTTGAAGAAGAAAATATAATCAAGCACTTAAGCAATGACGGCTCTTTGTTCCAATCTCCCTCTGCAACAGCACGTGCATTTTTGGCCACTGGAAATGAGAAGTGCTTGAGCTATTTACAATTTCTAGCTCAAAGATTTTCCAAAAATGGCGGTAGAATGATTTTATCTTCATTAATTCTTCACAGATGTATATGATTCCAACTGTGAACCTTACGTGCTAACATAATTTTTTTGGTTTCGTACGTGCAGTTCCCAGCACTTATCCCATTGATGAAGAGCTCATAAAGCTTTGCGTTATAAATCATGTGCAAAGATTGGGGTTGGCTGATCATTTTTCGTGGGAGTGCGAACAAGTTCTGCAACAAGTTTACAAGTAAAACGTTGTACACTATAAAAGGATAAAAGAGAAATTAAAGATTATGCCACACTTTTAAAAATATATTCATTTATGACATAAAAAATTAAGTTTAATAAAATTAAGCCACACTACTATTTTCTCTTTCTATAATATAAAAAATTTTACCTCTCACTTTCACAAAATAAAAAAAAAATTATAAAAAATTTTACCTCTCACTTTCACAAAAGAAAAAAAAAATGTCTCCCTCAACTCTCTCCCTCTCCCTCTTGAAACTATCTATTCCTCTCTCTCTTTAAAAAAAAAAAAAAAAAAAAAGGGATTGTTACTCTCTCAAAATTTTGGGTCACAAAAAAGTTTTAGAATGTGTGGCAGAAATAAAAAGGCGGCATCTCTTTTGTGGCCTCCCTAAGAAAATCCTCGACAAAAAGTAAATTTTATTTCTTTCATCACTTTCGTTAATCATGCTTTTGTTTTCTATTATTCTTTGTTTTTTGAGAAAAAAAAATCCAATCGTTGTCCTTGGTCAACTAGATATTGGTGTTGAGTGAAGCAGAGGTTGGCAATAGTCAATTATCTGTTTGGGGTCGGACTATGGGAAAGAACTAACGTCCAAGTCATACCGATATGCTAGGACCAGCATCAACGATAAGGCTGATATATCCATTCCAATATCAAGGTCAGACCAGCGGGCTTGGATTAAAGCTAGCTAGGGTCAAATCATAATCATGTTCAAACCGACTGGCTGGGACAATCCTTAAGGTCAAACTGACCTTGGCGCTGATCCTAGCCATTTTGTCCAACCCCCATCATTGATATTTGATCCTGGCCGTATAATTCATCTGGTAACATTACAATCTCGTCGTTCTGAATTTAGGCTTCAACAATGACGTTGGTCTCAAATCATCTACTAAATTTTCCTATCACCTCTCCATTAAACCCAACACCTGTACTCATGGGTCCAATCCTCGGTGCTAGTTGTAAAACCATCAATGAACTCCGACATCCGTAGGTCTGATTGCATGTGTTAACCTGTCTATTTGATCCCCATCATCAAACATAGTCAGTCAGTTAAACTTTGATGTCAAATCAAGCTAGTTGACAGCCTATCGGGCCTAATATCGCTTTGCCTATGACACTAGGCCATAGTTGGCGGCGATTTCGTGCTTTTTTTTTTTTTTGTTCTAAGTAAATATGTACAATCCACTGTTGCCAGACTTAATTTTTCTTTTTGTTTTAAAAAGCCAAATAGATTGTTCAAAATATATGACAAGAAAAACAAGAGAAAATGTTTTGTTTTCTAGTTAAATATATTTTAATAAAGACAATAGGCCTTAGAATCTTTTTGATTATGTTCTAAAAACAAAATGTGATATATCTCACAAGTTGTTGTTCTTTAGAAAATTTCCGCCATTTACTTAAAAAGAGAGTGAAAAAATTTCCACCACTATTTCCATATGTAAGGGAAATAAAAACAGAAGAAGAAAAGTAATGCCTGATGAAAATTTATTATTACTATTATTATTATTATTATTATTATTGCAGAATATATCGTCCTAACAACTTTTTATTAAATATTTTAGATTATTATTATTATTATTATTGCAGAATATTTAATAACTTTCTATGAAATATTTCTAAAATATTCAGGAATTACATGAATCAAAAATCAAGCGCAGAGCCTTTTGATTCATCCACAACAATACAGATGCAACTACTGAAAGATTCTTTGGCTTTTCGGCTCCTAAGGATGCATGGCTATAAAGTATTGCCATGTAAGGGTTTTAGACAAATTAGTGATACCCTTAAAATGTCAAAATTCACTTAAGCATATTATATGTTTTCGCTTATAGAATTACTAAAGTAGTTTGATTCGATCATACGCAGGGAACGTCTGCCGATTTTTATATAGTGAAGAAGTTAGAGATGTTGTAGAAAACAACTATGAACAGTTTTCGGGTGTATTGCTGAATCTTTATAGAGCTACGGATCTTGCATTTCCAGGAGAATTTGAGCTTCAAGAGGCAAGAACTTTTTCAAGAAAATTACTTGAGAAATCCATCTCAAAAGAAGTTGGAGATCGAAATCCTTTTCGTGGATTGGTAATTTACTTATTGTTTCTCAGTAATATTGCTTAGTTCAAGAGGGTGGCAAATTTATAGACTCCAAAAATAAAAAGTGAGTACTTAAAATTTAACTACAATCAAATTAAAAAAAATGGATAAATAAAGATTTAGAGACCTAAACACACACACACACACACGTTGTTGATTGGAGAGTTGTCCTGCATATATGAATCATACGCAAGGAGAAAGAGATATTTTTTTGGACTTTAGTTCTTGTGTTGTGTCCTTGATTGTCTTTTTGGCCCTTTCGTCCTCATTTGATTTTTGTAATTTAACTCTTGAATTTTAGAACAATAGGAATTAATTTTAATCGTTATCAAAATCATTAGTTTAACTCAAATCTTCTGTTGCTTATTATATAACTGTAATAATTTTTATAAATATAACTTATTAAAATATAAAAACTTGGAAAAGTGCAAATACTAAAGATTGTAATTGTTTTATTCAAACTTATCCTCTCATTGATAATTGTAGTTCACTGTTAATATTGTATTAATTCAATGAGTGGATTATTAAAAAGTTAAGAATTTAATTTTTAATATTTTGTTTTTTATAAATAGTTTTTTAACTATTTTAAAACTTTTAAATAAAATTTTAGTACTTTTTATTAAAATTTTCTATTGTTTAAAATAAATTTAGAAGACACTAATCTTAACATTTCCCTTACAGGAGAAAGTTAAAGTTGTCAAAATAAATTCCAGAGAGACTAATCTTAACCTTCCTTTTCAGGAGAAAGTTAAATTCTTCCATCAAAAAAACATTTGCCTTTTTTTTTTCTTTCTTTTTGCTTAAAAAGAACCTTTTTTCTGATACATGAAAATAAAAATTTATTTTTTTCCCTATCCTCCTTTAATTTTATTTTGTACTCTTTGGGGCTATGAGTTCTTTTTATACCGGACTAAACAAAAAATTCCATTCAGACACCTTACATTTTCCACTTCCTATTATTGACAAAACAAATAGGAACCATGTTCTTTTTTTATTTTATTTTTTCTTTTTTAAGTCAAGAGCGCAATTGACTTGGATTTGGTGGAATATGTTTCCTTTAAAAGGTCATTAATTTATATGATTTAACGATCAAACAGTACTTTGTATCTCAAAATAATAATAATAATAAAATAATTAAACACTCCAATAGTTACGTTATATATACTCCAATTATATAATTTTTTGCATAGATTGAGCACGAGCTGAGTCTTCCGTGGATTGCTCGACTGGACCACCTGGAGCATAGGCTTTGGATCGAAGAAAATGAAACCAATGCTCTTTGGATGGCAAAGACGTCTGCCCAAAGGTGTACCCATTCCTGCAAAACAAAATAATATATATTGTAATTTTATGAAGTTCGATATATACATATATATATATATATGTACCTTTTTAATTTAATTCTTAAGCGTACTCATATAAATTATGATCAACGGACAAATTAATGACGATTAATTTTTCAAAATAGGTTGGCGAGCCTTCACAACGACAAACTAGTTACTTTGGCAATCGGAGACTACGAGTTTAGGCAGTCCATCTATCGGACTGAGCTGGAACATTTGAGAAGGTGCGTAGTTATTAAGAATTCTAGATACATAACAGGACTCTTTTGTTGTACACCAGCAGTACTCACAGAAAGTGGACTTTTTGCTACCACTAAAATTTGCTAGCAAAAAGTACTTTTTGGGACCAAATTTTTGTAGCAGAAAATTTCAAAATAAAGAATTTTTGCTACCAAATTTGGTCACAAAATCCAAAGCATCATCGGCAAAATTATTACGAATTAGAAGCTCTAATTTTACCGAGAATGAAAATACACAAACGAAAAATAATTAAGAACGCATGAAATTTATAATGGTTTACTCTCGATATGAAAGCTACGTCCACTTTTAACCGCTGTAGAATAATTCAATATAATGATGAAGAAGAAATTTAAAAGAGAAAATTACACACTCTCTCTAGAATTTTCCTTAGTCTCTCAACCACTTAATTTTTCTGAGTTTCATTCTCTAAAAAAAAAAAAAAAGAACACAGCCTATTTACTTATAGGTTTACAAAAGAATAGATAACAAACCCCAAAAATCACAAAACACAAACCCCAACACATTGACACTCGCGGCCGCCTTAGTATGCCTCGTGCTATGATTTTTGTAAAGCTCTAGGCGTGGCATCCTCTAGTGTGATGATATTCTAATAGGCATTGAATTTAGCTCCACACTTTTTAACACAAATTTATATTTGGAGCAAAAATGTAGCACCATGACATAACATCACATGCATATATATATATATATATATATATATATATTTACTATGTCTTGGTTTCAATCTTCGGAGACTAGGTGGGCTAGAGATTGGGGACTTAGCAACATGGGATTTGGTCGAGAGAAAACTACCTATTGTTATTTTGCAGTAGCAGCTAGCAGTTCCTTACCTTCTGATTCAGATATACGAATGATTGCTGCAAAGAGCGCCATAATAATTACAGTAGCTGACGATTTCTTTGACATGAAAGGCTCTCTAGAAGAGTTGACAACCCTTACTGATGCAATTAGAAGGTACGACTTGTATTTGGAGTTAATTTGATCTGTGGGGCTGAAGCCACAACCAAATGACGAGGCACGGGCCTCTATTTTAATGTAAAATATATATTCGATTCTTTTTTTTTAAAGCTTTTTATTATAAAATATCAATCATGTTCCTATTGCATAAAAACAATTGTATAACCTGCAGCACTAAATAATCAAAATAGATGTAATATTCCTATCGAGTAAAATTTTATTTATGAGTGTTCTTAATGTGTTTCGTTGAAAAAAATTTCCAGACTCCGCCGTTCATTTTGATAGAATATGTATATTTACTTACTGGTTTAGAGAAATACATGCATACATACATACATAATAAATAATTGCTAGAAAGTCCCAACATTATTCCAAATGCTAAACCTCTACTACTTTTTATCTCACAAGTACTTATGCATAAATTACCAGATGGGATGCCAAGGGCTTATGTGGCGAGGGTAAGATTATTTTTAATGCCCTTGATAATCTTGTAAGAGAAATGGCAACCAAGTACTGCAAACAAAGAGGACGTGACCTAACGAGTTATTTCAGGGATATAGTAAGTAATCATCATATGCTTTATGATCTTATTTTAATTTGTCTACTTAATTAGTTCTCAAGTTGAACCAAGCAAAACATTGGCGTTGACTATCTATTGCTTTCTGTGATTAATATTATGTTGAATAGTGGTATGAAACATTTCTTTCATGGCTTACGGAATCCAAATGGAGTAAAAATGGCAGCATGCCATCAATGGACGAATATCTAAAAGTTGGAATGATATCCATTGCCACGCACACCGTAGTTCTACCGGCTTCATGTTATTTGGAGGCAAGCTCACCAAATTCCAGGCTCCAGCCATTGTCCAAATACGAAACCTTAACAAAGCTGCTCATGATTATTCCCCGTTTGTTGAATGACATACAAAGTTACGAGGTAACCATATTCATGAGTGTCTTCCTTTTTTCCCATGAAGATGATGATCAAGCCAATGAAAATATTATTTTAGCTGAATGGACCATTTATCCCATAAAAAAAAAAAAAAAAAAAAAAAGTCAACGAGATAGGGTCATGACTGAATTAACTAGGTAGAGCAAATAAAAAGATCTTGAATTTTAAGAAGATAAAATAAAATAAAATAAAAGTTTAGATGGGATGGCCATCAACCCTCATCTATATATGGCTCCACCATTATCACTAAAGAGATATATATATATATATATATATATATATAATTCTAATCCTGGTTCTGATCCATGTGTCAACTGTCAAACAAGGACTCAATGCAATATTGTTGAATTCATTAATTTCCGTTTTGTTAAATTGTGGTGTCCCTTATACAGAAAGAAAAAGATGAAGGCAAACCGAACTCTGTTCTACTCTACTTGAAAGACAACCCTGAGGTAGACATTAGTGAGGCAATCGCTTACGTAAGAGGGATATTGAACGAGAAGGAAGAAGAGTTTCTTGAGCATGTTTTCAAGGATGACATAACAGATTTGCCCAAGGACTACCGTCATCTTCACCTTTCTTGTTTGAAAGTTTTTCAGATGTTCTTCAACTCTTCGAACCGATACGATTCGGACACCGAAATGCTTGATGAAATTGCCAAAGCAATCTACATTCCTCCAGTACAAGTTCAAAACTCAAAGAATCAGAGTCTTGCAAAGCCACTACTACCTCTTCCTTCAAAGATCACAAAATGTTCAGCGATCAAATATCATGGCTTTGGAAGGCCCCCCAAAAATCTAATCACTAGCAGTCTGCCTCATTCGACAATGGCCAATTCGAAAACGACAATGCCTCTGAAATTTAACTTTTGCTTTCTTTGAATGTTAGTCTCCTGAATTTATCTTTTCCTAATATCTTTGGCGATCAACAAAAAATTACGAAAAATTTAAGGTCCGTTTGGTAAATGGATTCGAATTAGTGATTTGATTTGAATTAGTGTGATTTGAATTAAGATTTTAGCGATTTGAATTGGCATTTAAATATGTATTTAAGTTTTAATCTAAGTATAGAATAAAATTGAAATTTATGTTTAGAGATAGTGAAAATAGTTTTTCATTTATCAACAAATCTAATAAAATCTTAATGTTAATGATAAGAAAAAATATGCAATATGGATCTTAATAAATATGCAATATGGATCTTAATTTATTCCTCTCTTCACTAGAAACATAATGAAAAAAGAATCATCTCAATTGGATAATAAATGAAGAAATTATGATTTTTTTCCTCAAATATAAGAAAAAGAATTTTAGTTTTTACTGTAGTAGAGATATCCAAGCATTAAAAGTTTAGGGTGAGTCTAAACTTTTAAAACTTAGATTTTTTATATTCAAAGGATTCGAATTTTGGAGGAACAATCACCTATTTAAAGGATTCATAATACTCGAATCTAAATTTGAGTCCAAAGAATCCAAAGAGCTCTCGCAAAGATACGTAGGGAAATAAACACAAGGTCAGTGTTGTGATGTATTAGGAGCCCAGGCATGTCTGCCAAAGGTAGCAGAAGGATGAAAAATGGACAGATCCTGCAAAGAATTTGCATATGGCCAATGTTTTTTCGCTTGTAATATATCTCTAATGTTTGGACATGGAAATAGAAAGACACACGTGCCAACATAACGCCACAAATTTATTCGTTATTGGCACTTAGAGCATTTCTAAAACTTCAGTTACAATCAACCATTGTTAATTTATTCTAATTAGAAAATGACTCAAAAGTACGCCATATTTTTATAGATGTCTTTTGCAAAATCATTTGATTTCTCTTCAAATTTTGAGAATCTCTTTGATTTCTCATATGCCCATTTGAGGAGTAGATGTTTTTGTTTCTAGCATGAATGTCATATGATCCATATTATTAGGTGTCATGCTAGGAAAGGTATTACAATCTTGGGATGAGTAGGTGTCGACATATCCATATTGTACGTTGGTACATGAAAGTTTAGATTTGATAATGATAGTTATATAATAACAAGTATGAAAACTAGACGATCATGTATTTAGCCGGGAGAAAAATTCAATTGAAATTTTCCTGCTTTCTTAACTAGTTCATGCAAAAAAGCAGAATGCTGTCTAATTGGCTAATTAGTATACAGATTCATGCACGATCAATTATATGTGTTTTAATAGCTTATTCTGAAACGTACATAGTTATTCTGAAAACATTGATTTGCATATTAAAAGAGCACTATTATTTATCTAAATAGAAATTTCAACCCTATCATCAAGCTGATATCCAGGCCGCAAACAGATTTCAAATTTAACTAAATGAATTAATTTATTATTGCAAAATGAGATAGGAAATGTGTGCCAATTTAATTGAGATTTTTCTGGTTACATCTCTAGTTATTTAAAAAAAAATTATTGAATAAACTAGTACCCGATCCACAAACATATATTGAAATTAATAAAATGAATTAATAATTTATTATTGTGAGATGAGAGAGGAAATGTGTGCCAATTTAATAGAGATTTTGCTAGTTATTTCTTTAGTTATTAAAAAAATTGAGTAAAATATTTAGCAAGGCGGAACAGAGTTTTTTCTTTTTCTTTTTCTTTCCTTCCTTCTTTCATTCTTTCTTTTGTCCCTGTGAAGAGTGGGACAGAATTTGGATAGATGTATTGATGAAGTCAGCCCATAAAGACGTTTTGCTTCCATCGGCCAAATCCCAAACAATCAGGACATAACTTTTGATTCTCCAAAATTTGCTGGCGAACTGTCACTTGTCCGCATCCGCTAATATTTCACTAACATTGAGTACCAATTTGGGTCGTATTTATATTAACCTAAATTTTTATGTCAAGTTTAAGTTAACCTATATATTACCCATTAAGTAAAAAAGTTACTTTGATTCATATTATCACAGCTAATATAAGTAATATAAGCATTGCTATACTGGCCTATTCCACTAATTTGTATTTTATTTTGTGAATTTAGATCATAAATATTAAGTTTTTCATTTTATTTGAAATAATTTTGTTATATTTATTCTTTAAAAAATTATTTATCTGTATTTTTTAAATAAAAATTTACTAAATCGAGTCAAATTAAGTCAATTTGTATTAATCATGTTATCAAGTTGGGTCGATTTTGACTATTCTTTTATTGAACCTAAATTGCAACCCCTACAATAGCAAAACGCATATTCCAAACCAGATTAAGTTAAGGCAAGACATTAACAAACATAAATTAACTGATATGACATAGTTTGGATTAGATATATATAATGCGTTGACTTTACCCCAAGAATGTTTAATGGTCGGGATTATTAAAGTTAAGGAATTCTTATACTGAAGAAAATAATTTTGTTTCACTGATAAAATAAGGTGTTTTAACTATTAAATTAGAATTTTAACGGTTAAATTTGTGATTTTTTGAATTAAATACAACGTATAATGTAAAATTATTTTCAATTGTAGATTAAATCATTAAATAATCTGACCGTTAAAATATTTATAATCTATTAATAGAATAAAATTATCTTTTTTACTACAAAAATTGTATTTATGGTTTGATGTGTGTGTGTGTATGTAGGAGATCACTTTGGTACGCTCGGGCGTTTTATTTGCCCCAGCAACGTGGCCTATTTTAGTTGGATAAAGGGAGGGCTATTGGCTTAGGTGGTCTAGGTGGCCTACTTTTACATTATAAATCAGATTGTACTTGATCTTCAAACTGTTATTGGCAGTACATCTACCGTATTGACCAAGTAAAAGTGTAATTTTGCAATAATTATATGAGCTTTTTTGTTTCAAAAGTTGTACGGTTGTTGTGTGAAAATCCACTTCACTAACTTTTATGAGTTAAGCGTTATCTAACCTTAAATCCTACCCAACTTTTCTTAATTTTTAGAAATTAAAGTACCCAATTTAGTTAACTAGGATTACTGAGAACAACCATTATGCTATGCAAATAACCTGAAATACAATGAAACTTTTTTTTATCATAGTTCAATTATTATTATTTTCATCATTATCATTATTATTATTATTATTATTAAAGTAACAAAATATTTTTGCAAACCTTTATTTATTAGGATAAATTGTTATTTTAGTCCTCAATCTTTTATTTTAGTTGCTGAAAGTTCAATTTAACGATTTAATTGTTAATTTTAAGAACCAGTTTGTCACTTTGTTTATAAATTTAAGGATCAATTTGTCACTTTTTTGATAACTTTGAGAAATAGTTTGTCACCTTTTTCCATCTAAAATTAACAGTTTTACCGTTAAATTAATCCCTCGACAACTAAAATCAAATGTTAGAAACTAATAAATCAAAAATAAAAGGTCAAAGACCAAATGTTAACTTTCATAAAAAGTTGGGGACTATTAGAGTAATTTACTCTGTTTATTATTATTAGTTTTTGTTTTGGAATGGCTAGTTGTACGACTATGACACTAATATACCAGTTGATATGTCTACTCAAAATCGTGGTCATCAAGTTGAAAATGAAAGTAATAGTATATTGTCGGTAATTGTGGTAGCAATTGCTTCCCGCGAACTGAATAAAAGGCATGTACAAACCATCTTTTATTTTTAATGGTAATTTTACTCACATGACATCGGTTAAAAACATTTTATTAATAAATGTTTTGTTAAAGAGAAGTACCAGAAATGAAGACAAACCGATGGCTATAGAGTTGCTTTTATTTAAATTAGAGATTTATTAATTTTCAATTACCAAGTGTTCTTTTAGCAATTTTAGTTGGAACTCATAGTTCTAACCATAAATAATGTAAAGTTTTCATATGCTATAGTATAAAGCAAAAGTATGTTATAATATAAAGCTCTCGTATGCTATAATATTTATAATTTTAACTTACAATTTTAACTACGTTCTTAAACACTTTTTTAATTTTTCTTATAGAAAATCAACTAAACTTATCGTTGCAAGTTGTCTTACAATAACAAAATAATGCTTTATTAGCTTGCAACCAAAAAGTCTAAATAATGGTGTTTATTCGTCATAACAAAGATTGATTAACACAAATAATGAAAACGAACACTCAAGAGAAGAATTCAAAATGTAGGCCACAAAGTAAATCAATAAAATTCAAAAACATGCCTTATAGAGAAAAAAAAAACCATAATTGAATACCTTGAGTTCCACTAGCTTTTATTTATTTAAAGCTTTCTTAGAAATTAGTCTGTTATTTCTTTTTACTTTGTTTCAAAAACTTCATCAGATATTGTAATATTGCCCACTTAATAACTTTGTTGAGCAATTTGTGACTGGTTTGTTGGCCCATCTGTTCATGGGCTTAGTTCTCACCGCTGCAGAGTGTCATTTGGCTATTTTCGATTAAAACGATGTGTCGTTTTTCTTAACATGTTGTGGTTGGTTAGCTGGTTATGGAGTGTTAAAAGCAAACTTCCAAAGTCTATCGTCCCTGGCCAAATAAAGACCGTTAGATCCAAATTCTATGTTACACGATGACAGGTATACACGTATGCATGATCATGAAATTTTGTAAGTATACTTTTCTACAAAGAATATTTCATAATGGAATGTAAAAACAGCTGGCACCACCATAAAAATTAGAACAGTTGGCATCAATTTAAGAAGAATTCCTAAACAGACAATCTCCCATCGACATCAAAAGTAGTCACAGTCATGGATGGGGTAATCTGAAAATAATGAACGGAGGAAGCACGTTTTGTAGATGAGGATTCTCTTGAAGATTAATGTGGCATTTGGGAGGAGAATTTTATATTTTATAATTTTATTTCAAATTTTATAGTATTTTTTTTATAAATTTAAACTAAAAAATAAGTTTGAAGTGTAAACAATGGTTCCAATTGTATTCTTAAACGAGTTAGTTTTTGAATATATAATCTCATAAAGAGGCGGAAACTGTTACTTCGGATTACTGAGAAAAATTGGAAGATTTTTCTATTTTGAGAAGGAAATTGAATAATAATTCAAAACAAGAACTCTTTTTGGTACCATTTGAACACTCGAGGTGAGAAAGTTTTTACTGGGTGTTTGGCAAAGTGGTGGGAACTGCGGTTTCCACCATAAAATCAGTTATGAACAGTATAAAACTCTCACATGCTACAGTAACAATAAAAAAAATTACTACAGTGTAAAGCTCTCACATGTTACAATAAGTGTGGTTCTCATCATTTGTTCCCACTACCTTCCAAACACCCCCTTAAACTGACAAGAAAAGAAAAAGAACAAAATTCCTAAAAGCGTGTGGGGTTAACAAAAGTAAAGTTGAAGGAAATTGAATAATAATTCAAAACAAGAACTATTTTTGGTACCATTCGAGGTGAGAAAGGTTTTAAACTGACAAGAAAAGAAAAAGAACAAAATTCCTGAAAGCGTGTGGGGTTAACAAAAGTAAAGTTG